>CM045924.1:3592500-3885000 GCA_025177825.1 Aechmea fasciata | reverse complement strand
CTCCGTTAGACTTGATCTATACTATTAAAAGTATTTGGAAACTAAATTTCATAATTTTTCGACATCATTTGACTAGTGATCAAAATATCTCAAAATTGACCATTTTAATGGCCGATGTGGCGTGTTTGTGAGTTTAACGGTGTAAAACAATCCAAATCTGATGAAAATTTGATAGAAATTTTTTTTTTCACTATTTAGAGTAAGATCATATCTGATCTTGAATTTAAACCTTTTATCATCATTTTTTATGAGATTTTTATTTTCATTGTTCAATTTTAGACTATTTGTTTGATAGGTAAATAATATCGAAAAATTATGAAATTTTGTTTCCAAATACTTTCAATAGTATAAATCAAGTCTAACGGAACTGATCGTCGATTTAGAAGCCGCATCATCGAAAACAAATTGATAGCACGGAGGGCTCCGTGCTACATCGATAGTATACCAGCGCTCTCTCTCTCTCTCTCTCTCTCTCTCTCTCTCTCTCTCTCTCTCTCTCTTATATATATATATATAATTGAGCTCCTATGCTTTTAAAAGTACCAAGTCATTGGTGCTTGTAAGTTTTTAGCCATTGGATTAATAGATGTGCGGTTATGATGATATGGGCCCCCTTGGGTTAAGTGGGTGGTTGGTTGAATAGTACAATCCAACGGATGGAAATGATTAAAGTCCTAGATCTAACGGTAAAAAATTCACAAGCACCAATTGCTTGGTGCTTTTACAAGCACCATAGCCGGACTCTATATATAGAGTTGAACTAGAATACTATCGGTAGTAAACGAGCCGTTTTACTACCGATTTATTTTCGATGATAGAGCTACCAAATTGACGATCGTTAAATATGATCTAAACCATTTAAACTATCTAGAAATCAAATTTCACGCATTTTCGATATTGTTCTTTTATCCATCAAGTGAACGAGAAAATTGAATGGCTAAAAATAAATACTCTTTAAAAAATGATGATAGAAGTCTTGTAATCAAGATCAAGAGTATAGATCTTGTTTTAAATAGTTTAAAGAATTTTCTAACAAAAATTCAATTGATTTGGATATCTTTACACCGTTAAACGAGAAAACGCCTCTTATCGACCATTAAAATTACAAATTTTGAAACCCTTTGATCATTAGGCAAATGATGTCGAAAAGATTTGAAATTTGATTTCTAAACACTTCAAATGGTATAGATCATGTTCAATGGAGCCGATTGTCAATTTGGAAGCTCTATCATCGAAAAACAAATCGGTAGTAAAACGGCTCGTTTACTACCGATAGTATTCTAGTAAAACTCTATATATATATATATATATATATATATATATATATATATATATATATATATATATATATATATATATATATATATATATATATATATATATATGTTACCATATATATATCTACTACTATTTATATTATATATATTACTATGTATATTACTTTCTTATTAGGATAGTATTATTTTCTTTTGATTATTTCTTTGTATAACACGATACAATCTTGTATTTCCATGTAAAACCTTTTCTTCTCTCTATATAAGAGAATGGATTTAGATGAATAATACACAGAAAATTTCTCAATTCTCTTGTTTCATGGTATCAGAGACCTTCTATGGTTTTATTCTCTTTCGACGACATTTTTGCTCATCTCCTCGTAAGGTGAATTGTCCGTCCAAATCAAGATGCCCGAGACGACCGTCACGCTCCGGACCTACAGGCCTTTCCCAAAGCGTGCCCAGACCCGCCATATGTCAACACATATAAGGCGTCTACTAAAAACAGCGGAATTAAAACCATACAAGTAGGCTACAACTAGAGATATCAGAGCAATATATAACTAGTTCAATCATCGGGTAAGGAGGGTAAGAAAGACGTTTTGATTTTTTTAACTAGGGTAGATATTTAACTCACGTTTAACTCAAGTTAACTTAACGGATGCTATCGTAGGGTATTTTGGAATAACAAGAATATATAATGGGTATATTAAAAAAAAAAGTATAGGTAAATGAGTTATTTTTAAAGTTTTGAGGAGTAAATAAACAATTATCTCAAAAGTAAAATATAATTAATAAGATGAAAGAGTGTAATATTCTTTACATTGGTACAATATTTTTTCAAATTATGAAACATTAATTCTATTCAAAATAGTGCAATATTTGTGTAAATATTGAAATATATGCATCGTTTGTACACATCTATCTATGCCTATACATTATTTCTCTTAATCTTGCCACGTGGCGATATGATATTCCTCTCTATCGCCACGTGGCGGCATAATATTCCTTTTAATTTTGCTACGTGGCGGCATCTATATATACCTATACCTATACATTATTCCCTAAAAACAAGCCACGTAGCGGAGTTTTCTTTAGTGAAATCAACTCTTCGCACCTATACATTATTTCTCTTAATCTTGCCACGTGACGGCATGATATTCCTCTCTTGCCACGTGGCGGCATGATATTTCTTTTAATTTTGCCACGTGGCGGCATCTATATATACCTATACCTATACATTATTCCCTAAAAACAAGCCACGTAGCGGAGTTTCCTTTAGTGAAATCAACTCTTCGCATTCCCTTCACCTATAACGTCTAATTAATAGTCCACTAATTTTAACTCAACCCTTCGCTTTCCTACAAATATAACGTCTAATTAATAGTCCACTCACCTTAATCCAACCCTTCGCCTTTCCTACAAATATAATGTCTCATTAATAGTAAACTATCCGTCGCAACGCACGGGTTACTACACTAGTATTAAATGATTTGGGGCCTTGGGGTTGAGTAAGTTATTTGTTGAATAGTATAATCTAACGGACGGTAGAAAGCTCAATAGCACTAAACGCTTGGTACTATCGATATTATTCCAGTCGGACTCTCTCTCTCTATATATATATTATATTATACTATTTACATAAATTATACTTGTGACGCCCCAACTTCCCAGGGGGTCACCCATCCTAGGACTACTTCCGTCCTAGCACGCTTAACTCTCTTAACCTCTTAGGTCTTACCACCACCCAAAATGCTTAAGCCGGGTTAAGAGTTTTAGCCCTATTATATCTTATATATAGGACTAACTGGGGTCTCACAATCTCCTCCTTTAAGCCGACGTCCTCGTCAGTCGACTCACAAGTACCGCCGATGTGAGACTCGTCTCGCTAGCCCGTCATCCGCACTCCCGGCTCAGAGACTCATCTCACACTTCCGCGCAATTGGTTTCGATACTATCCGTGTCGCCCCAACTTCCCGTCACCCATCCTGGACTACTTCCGTCCTAGCACGCTTAACTCTCTTAACCTCTTGGGTCGCCACCACCCAAAATGCTTAAGCCTTAAGAGTTTTAGCCCTATTATATCTTATATATAGGACTAACTGGGTCTCACAATACTATTTGAAAAAAAAAATATTGCACAATTTAAAAAAAATATTCCATTCTTTTTTTTTTTATTATTTAAAGTTTTTTATTTCAACCTTTTCCCCTCCTAAATAGTAATAAGTAAAATTCATTTGGCATTCCTGAATTAGGATTCTATCCTTTGATCCCTTCCTCAAACTCCCGCGCTAAACCTTCCCCAAAAACCCTCCAGAAGCCGTGCACTTCCCCAAAATGCTCGCCTCTTCCCTCCCCTGCCGTACCCCCTCTCTCCTTCCCAAACCTAACCCTAACCCTAACCCTAACCCTAACCGCTCCCTCCTCCTCCTCCGTCCCCACGGCAGCTGCCGCGGCCGCCGCCGCCGCGGCGCCCAGCCGGTGCTGGCCATGGACGCGGCCCAGTCGTTCGACTTCGAGTCGCGGGCGTCCGACCTCCTGGAGCGGCAGTCGAAGCTGAAGATCGCCATCGTGGGGTTCGGCAACTTCGGGCAGTTCCTGGCGCGCACCTTCGCGCGGCAGGGCCACACACTCCTCGCGCACTCCCGCTCCGACCACTCCGCCGCCGCCGCCTCCGTCGGCGCCGCCTTCTTCCGCGACCCCCACGACCTCTGCGAGTGCCACCCGGACGTCGTCCTCCTCGCCACCTCCATCCTCTCCGCCGACCGCGTCCTCCGCTCCTCCTCCAGCGCCTCCGCCGCAGCACCCTCTTCGTCGACGTCCTCTCCGTCAAGGAGTTCCCCAAGAACCTCTTCCTCCAGCTCCTCCCCCCGCACTTCGACATCCTCTGCACCCACCCCATGTTCGGCCCCGAGTCCGCCAAGGACGGCTGGCCTCCCCTTCGTCTACGACAAGGTCCGCCTCGCCAACGCCGGCCTCGACCGCTGCGCCAACTTCCTCGACATCTTCTCCCGCGAGGGCTGCCGCATGGTCGAGATGCCCTGCGGCGAGCACGACGAGATCGCCGCCGAGAACCAGTTCCTCACCCACACCGTCGGCCGCATGCTCGCCAAATTGGATCTCAAGTCCACCCCCATCAACACTAAGGGGTACGACATGCTGCTCAAGTTGGTGGAGAACACATGCAGCGACAGCTTCGATCTCTACAACGGGCTCTTCATGTACAATAAGAACTCCACCAAGACGCTCGAGCGGCTGGACGTGGCCTTCGACTCGCTGAAGGAGGAGCTGTTCGGGCGGCTGCACGACAGGCTGAGAAAGCAGTTGTTCGAGAGCTCGCAGAGTTTGACGGGGAGTTAAGGCCATTCGATTCCTTCCTTTTGAACGGTATGGGCTACATTTGATTCTCTTGTTGTTTTTCATTTTAATTAATCCGAACTCCTGATCAATTAATTATCTTGAAAAATCGAGTCTTTTTTTTCCCCTTTCATTCTTTTCTGGAAGAAACAGTTTAGTATTTATTCTGCAGGTGTTGGTGGCCCAATAAAGTTGGGTTGGATGTAGGAGCGGTCGATATGTATTTAAAGAACAGAAAAAAAAAAAAAAAATTTGAACTTTGTTGCAAATTATATCATTGCATGTCTGCTGTCTACCGGCCACGGATTAGAAAGTATTTTGCGAGAAATTTTTGACTTATAATAATATGCTTTACTATATCCATTGAGAATACGATGCCATCTTCTTTGTGGTTATGCCTGTTTATATTCTTTGTTCATGCATCTGTTGCTATAGATTTAGAGTTATGAACTTTTAGAAATTGTTGGCGGTGGTTAGCAAAGGACTAAGAGTTCATATTGGAAGGTGATAATGATATATGTACTAGCCGTCAATAAGAAGTCGCTATGATTTTATCTCTGGCGCTACTTGAAACCACTTCTTCGCAATCTAGAGGCCTCTATATAGTCTAGTTGAATCTAAATACGAATCTTTGTCCTCTAGAGTGGAGTGGAAATGATCAGGTCTAATATGAGTGTTGTTCAATAGTTATTTATGCTCGGGGTTCAGCTCTTATGCCCTGAGTAGACTCTTCTGGATAGTGCGGGTCTTCTTTATGTGAATGACAGTATGGATTTCATTGTTCATAACTCTAAGGGCACGTTTGGTTCGAGCTATTACTATGGATGCCCAAGGATTTGATTCCCACTCATCCTATTACTATGGATGTAGCATTTCGATGTTTGGTTCGCATAGTCATGTTATCTGAGATTACTAGTAAGATAGATTAATGTGTTTGTTTCATTAGTTAGTTTAAGTAATGTTAGTAGTAATATAAACAAAAATTGCATTATACTCAATATACTAAACAAAAATAACATGCTAGCTAATATACCTTTTTCTCTACATACAAATTGATTACTAATACAAACAAACCAAACTACTGATATAAAGTAGTACAAATTGGCAAGTTAACAACAATAGCAAAAAATTTAAATAAAAATTAACAAACCTAATATTTTTAAACAAAAATTAACATTTGAAAATTAACAAACATACATATATACTTCAAGTTAATAGCAAAACTTTATATAAAATTAAAACTAACCTGTTCAAACAAATTCGACACATTTATTGCAAATTAACTACAAAATTTGCATCACAATATTCAAACAAGCTAAAAAATTATAATATTGAAACAATGATAGCATCATCATCAACAAAGACAATTGTTCAAAAATAAAAATTTTTAAGCATCATCAAGTATCCATAATAAGTCCAAACAAGAAAGCAACATCTAGCATAGAAAGTAAATAACGAATAAATTCAACACTTCATAGATATTGAAAACATAAACAAAATACCAAAGTTTGATATTCTCTAGTTATTGAAAAAAAATAAAAACAACTTTATCTACGTGCAGTTAGAATATACTCAATAAATTCCTTTCTAAATTCTCGCCGAATTCCGTAAAATCCATTCGCTTAAGTTGTATCGGATGTTAAGATATCGTAAGCAACCATACGAATATACGATCCTTATTGACAAGTCCCTCAAACCTTCAAAAGCTCTTCAAACAACTTTTCCTTTCGAATCGCATCGCTTGCCATAAATTGGAAACAACCAGCTAACTTACAGATATTTTTGCTAGCATTTCCAGACATGCTCTCAATAGAGCGTAACGTTGCATTATAAGATTCATTGATCGAATTATCTTTACTTGAGGATCTTCTTTATGTTTTTCTCCATTGACCAAAGACTCGAATTGGTTGGCCCTAAACTCGCTTTCATCTGCGGTTGCCATCTCCACATCAAGATTTTGAGCAGATGCTCTTTGATCGGTTTCTTCGCCTTCGATATTTGCGACGGCATCTGCAAAAGATTCTGCTGCAATATCGATTGCTCGATCCTTTCCAAACACTAGCGATAACTCCTCGAAATAGGGAAAAGACTTGCTTCTCAATCCGGCGGCATTCGGATGACTCTACAACAATATTCAAGATGTTAGACTTTAACTCGAAAAAAAATTCGGATGACTCTACAACAATATTCAAGATGTTAGACTTTAACTCGAAAAAAAAGAGGATGTATTTATTTTAACATCTTAAAGCTATTGCAGTATAAGAATAAAACCAAAAGAAAAAAAAATTGCATACCTTAACCTAGTTATCATAAACATTCTTGTCACATTCAATATATTTGTTCTTATCGCTCCCAAAACCACTTTCGCTCGGTTCAAGCATCTCAAAAATTGCGTTGTATTGTCTTTTCCACAACTTAAATCGAGATTCAATATGAGGCACTCGGCACTCCTTTTAGCTTACAATATGGAATCTTCTCATGCATCAATCTTTCCAATTGCTGTAGATAACCATTTCTAAATGTTCCATTATCAGCCCTCTATTGTCTCGAATTAGCAAGATCTAGTAGGCACTCCATTAGTAATGCAAATTCATCTCGTCGGGTATTCCAAGTATCAGAAGTTTTAATATATGTTATGTTGTCTCCTTGTATTCCATTGGTTGGGTCAATTTCACCAAGCTCATTCTCGTATGGATCAATTGGCATCTCCCTACGAATATGATTGTGAAGAAGAGCACATGCTGATATAATTCTACATGCGACCTTCAAAGGATAATAAGACTTTCCTCTAAGTATTGCCCATCGTCCTTCTAGTAATCCAAAACATCTCTCAATGACATTTTGTGCGGACGAATGTTTGTAATTGTAGAATTCTTGCGGAGTTTGCGGCTCCTTATTTTGCCTCCACTCGCTCAGATGATATCGCTAACCTTTATAAGGCGTGAGAAACCCTTCGCCATTTGGATAACCAGCATCACAAAGATAATAATAACCTACATTGCATTAAATAAATTAAATGATTGTAGAAATAAAAAATTCTATGAACACCCTATTAGACACTTACCTTGGGGAACCCTTAGCCCATTTGATCTCGTGATGGCATTTCTAAGCACCCTAGAGCCTGAGGTTGAACCCTCCCAACCAAGCAAGATACAGATAAATTGCATTTCTTGTGAGCACACTCCTAACACATTCGTTGTAAGATCTTTGTTTCTATTTCGATATCTAGCCCTATCAACTACAGGGACATGAACGAGGATATGAGTTCCATCTAGTGCACCAAAACAATTCTGCATATTAAAATTGTGCGTTGTTATTTGCGTATTGAAACTAGCCATATAATTTTTAGTTGATTCATAAAAAAAAGGAGTTATACCTTAAACCACTTCCACCTTTCATTAGTTGAGTTCTTAAAAATTGGTTCAGGCTTTCTTAGTAAAATTCCATGGCTTCGCTAGATAGCAATTAAGACATTACTAAAATATCTACTTATTGTCTCCCCTGATATGACAAATTGCCTTTTAATTACCTTATTCTTCACATCATGTGCAATAATATGTAGAAAGAAAGAAACTATTTCCTCTATTACCATATTTTGGGTCCCGCTCAATCTCCCAACGATTGATAGAAAGTCACAAAGTCCATGAAATGCCCTTCGATCGAGACTAGTGTTCTCATAACGTGCCAGATCATTGTCATAGATTATTCTCCTAATATTTATATGTCTTATAAAGTGCCTTTGTAATGCCTGTCTTTCTCCCCAAAGGTGTCTCATGTGTTGTCTAACATAAAAGAGTACAACCACTAATTTTAAAAGTAGCAATAATCTAATCATCTCCATGTATATCATTATAATGCTCACGACCACGGGCATGAATTCATTTGAAGTTAGATCCATCTTCAACACAACTAAAATAAAGCAAATAGAAAAAAAAGTCAGTCAAACTAAATTAAAAAGCACTTAAATAATACTTTTTAACTCAACTTTCTTTTGTTACTATTAGAGAATTAACTTATTCATCTGTTCAAATTAACTAAAGAAAATACTTTTCTAGCATATTCAAAAGCATGATGTCAATTACCTAGGAATAACAAATATGCTCAAAGAATACTGAATCTTATAGATAAAAGATCAATTAGCTACCTATGTGTATGAAAGCTTCTGCAACTCGACTATGAGATTCGCGAATCTGACAACGTATTGATTTACCAATATCATGAGCAACACTCACACTCAAGAAAGGATCTACCCGCAAAAGCATAGAATCTATTTAATTAGCTCAATTTAGCGGCAAAAATTACAACTACTGTATGTTTAGACATTAACAATTAGTTAAGATTACCTAAATTTCTAAAAGTAGTGACACTAGCATGAAGTAAATCATCTTTGAAGCGTGACTAGTGTAGTGATCCTGGAGTTTAGCGGTTGAGGCTTGTCGACAGCTCTGGTGAGTGTCGGGACAAGTCCGAGTCCCGTTGGCGCAAAATGGACGCCAAACGGACTCAGTGGGAACGCGAGAGCAGCTGGTATAAGGAAAATCCGCGAAATAGCTGATTTCAGCCTTTTGTACCGGTACAAAATGTAAAGTGTACTGGTACAAGCTTGATGGCTATACCGGTACAACCACCAGGAATGTACCGGTATAGTTCTGCGCAGACTGCTCTCGGGTTGCCCATTTGTACCGGTACAAATGCCCGTTGTACCGGTACACTTTGGTAGGTGAGGGGCCTTTTGGTAAATCTCTCACATTGGTTTTGTCACCCACCTACTTCCTCTCTTCTTAGGATGGAGATAATAGTGAGCGAAGTTCTTGTGTGCTCTCTCTCTTCTCTTGTGCTCAACCGTGTGTGGAGATGGAGCTCGGGTGGAGTTGGAACATCGTCGACGTCGCGCCGCGGTGTCGTTCGAGCGGATATTCGTCGTCGTGGTGCTGCGAGGAGGCCGGGCGAGCGTGGATTTTCGCCGTTCTCGACGTCACGCCGGTGCTAGAGTCGCTGTTAAGGTGGGTATCCAACATTCCTCCATTTATTGCAAGTTCTTTCTACTTCGAGCTCGCGTGCTGATTTGTACTGGATTCCAGCGTCGACCGTCGGCGATTCGGCTTGTGTGCGACGTAGGAGCGTCGGATCGCAGCGAGACTTGGTTCGTTGGATTCAGGGCTTCGAGAGGAATCCACGAAGCCCAAGATTGCAGGATTTGGTGAAGGTTAGCTTGGTCGAACTGGTATTTTTCTCAGCTGCTGTTGTTTCGGACAGATTCTCGAGTTTGAGTATTCTTTGATGCCATTTTGGAAACAGTGGGATTCTGGACCTGAACTGGACACCTTGATATATTTCACTGAACTTGGGACTTTCCTCACCTGATTTGGAGACCCCTAGGTGAGTTTTGATATTGAATTAGATAAACTTTTAGCTTAAGTGCTGAAATTGTGGAAATTGATGGATTTTAATGCTTAGAGCTTAGAGTTAGCCGGTTGCTGGTCTTGGAGGTTTTCGGTTGATCCAGCGGAGATTGCTATTGGTTCGAGACCCCCCTTCGCTGCCAGGAGTTAGTGTTAGAGGTAGGTTAATCATCGACTTTTTCTAAGTGCATAGTAGTCAACATGTGAAAGTTTTGAAATTGGGTAGCCTATATTAGCTCGAATTCATGGATTATTCTATTAATTGTAATCTGAATTTGGAGCAAGTAGTAATTAGTTAAATATGCATGTTGGACTGGAACTTGACTTAGGAGAAAACTGCGAATTTAACCGTCATATGCATTAACTACCTGTTTTAGCTCTAGGAGCCGTATTTGATTGTATCATCACAGTGCCAGCGCGATGGATACCCAGGGTAGTTTAGATTGTATTTACACTCGTGCTAGAATGCCGAGCTTATTTTACAGCAGAGTCTAGGCTGTTTCGGGTTGTCGGGGGCCGTCGGGGTAGAGGGGTGGCCAAGATGGCATGCCCCGGGTGGTTTTAGAGTATAAAAACAACGGAATTTTTTTTTTTTTTTTTTTTTAAACCCTGACCCCCAAGGACATGTCAGACCTGCAACAAATACAGGGAGACCACTGTTCACACGGACAGAGTCTCCCCTATATTTGCACGGCATCGCACAAGTACAGAGAGTGTTCTTACAATCATACAACCACAACCACGTGTACAGATAATACTTACAATCAACATACACATCCAAACACCATTCACCACAGGTTATCCACAATTATTCATTCATAAATCCACATCTATCAGTTGAAATGTTTCTTACTCGGAAACTGGTTTTGAAATACTAAGTTACCAAAATCCACGATAAAACCTTTTAAAAACTGTTTCCCACACGGAAACCTTTTCTTTTTAAAACACTACCACAGGAGGTAGAAAATCTTTTTGTAACATAAATCCAAAACCATTATGAAAACCCAATATTAACTTAACATCCAAAGTATAAGTAGAGAACATGAACTAGATATAAGTCTAAGTTATATGCGAGTGAAGTAAACTGAAAGTAAACTAGGAATATGCAAACCGTGGTAGGTAGCTAGAACGTATGCTAAGTGCGCTCCTTCCCAGCTGTCCCACTAGGACCGGCTGTCTCACCTGCAACAGAAGGCGAGGGGTGAGAACATGTAAACATGTCTCCCCCTCCCAGTGGGTATCCGGAGACAAACAAAGTAAAGCTGATAGTAGTACAGTAGCAACTATAACTGAGTAAGGAGATATGTAGAAATGTAAACCAACTGCTACTGTAAATATGCGTCAAGGACGACAAGCTCAAGAGTACCCAATCTGAACCAATGCTCTCTCTTGGTCTGCGCTGCGGACCTCAAGCCAATGCCTCCACTACTCTACCATGCATATACCCCAGCTCAAAGCTCCAAGGGCTCACGAGTTGTCCGCTGCAACCACTTTTCCGGAAAAGAACACCCACTTGCGGTGGATCGGACCGCCCGTGTTCGTGAAATGCGACGAGTATCGGCGACCAATGTAAATATGCTCAAAGATCATCCATCGGCAACCAGCCGACAATCCTACCCCCAAGGGCCCAGCGACCACGTGGGTCGTCAAGTAACCAGAAGAACCAACCAGGTACCAAGTACTGAGTGTGACTGACCAAATAGGTCCCAAGTATGCAAAGTAACTGACCAACTAGGTCCCGAGTAGAGAAAGAAACTGACCAACCAGGTCTCGAGTAAGAATGTAACCGATGGAAGCTACTCTACTCCTACAGGTAGTGCAAAACCAGGAAGCTACTGAGCAGAGTAAGAATAAAAGTAATACGATGCACGAGTATGAAATAAGCAAAGTAAAGGCAAGGGGTAAAGGAATCGTCACCAAGCTTGCACCACTGAACGGACGTCGAGTCGAGATACCTACCTGTATATGTACGTGGAAGCCGATCCGCTGACTGCAAAGCACCTGAACCTACGAAAGGTCCCTCAGGTTAGAATCCAAACCTTCATCCTATGTATATCACTAATTACATAGTCCCGTTAACAATTCTCACGGGAATCGGTTTCCCAAAATCGATTGCCGAAACGTCCGGAAGTTCCGAAATCTGTGCCGGAGCTCCGCCGGGACCCACAAGTTATCCCGGAACTTTCCTAATATAATAGAAGTCACCCGCTGCCACTAAATGCCCATTTTAGTGTAACTAAACAGCAGTAGTGCCCTCGCAACTCGAAACGATCGTCGTTGTACAACCGTTCCGATTCGGGTTCCCGTAAGCGTCGGATTTGACACCGGAACCCCAAGTTGCTCACCCAATGTTTCTGAACTCTCGAAATCACGTGGGTGACCAGCCAACAAGGCTCAGCGACATCGCAAATACCCTACAATAGTTGTCGGAAGAAATCCGAGTCGAAATTACGTTCCGTCGACGAATTTCGCCGCGAAACGCTCCGAAAATTACTTCGATTTTCTCAGAAGTCTGGGCCTTGGACATCGATCCGAGGTTACCCACAGTATATATACGTTGTCTACAGCGACCATAAAATGCACAATTGCATAAAAGCCCCTGTACAATCATGAAATCGCATTATTTCATGTAAAATTATGGTTATTATGGGCCGTGCACGCAAACCGATGCTCAATAAATCGAGCCATCGCAGTCACTGGAAGGTTTCGACGTGCCGGAGACCGTGCTCACCCTTCGGAGCACTTTCGGTCACTGTAGAACCCGCACGAACGACGCGAAGTTCTGTAAACAGCGCGCACAGCACGAAAGGTACGATTTTCCCGCTAAACGAGGCATCGAAAACCTAAACGGAGGTGAGCATTGCGTTCAGCACGAAAAATCGATGAACGTGCTCACCTCACAAGGTCAAAAAGACCTCACGGATCCCCAGACAAAAGCCCTAAAACTCTAAACAATGCACTGTAAATAAAATACATGACCTACCTGAACCCGAGGCTAGGTCAAGTCGCCGGCGGCCCGGCGGTCGGGCGGTCCGGCCGCGACGGTTCGCCGGCTTCGGGAGGTCCAGGGCAAGCTCGGCGGCGGCGGCGGCCGGCGGCGCGGTGGAAGAGATCAAAGCCGAGCTTTGTTCTCGTGTTGGGTTCACCCGGCGGCACGGCGGCGGAGGAGGTAGTCGGGCGGCCACGGGTCGGCGCCGGAGGTCGAGGGGATCACCGTGCTCCCTCCGTCGGGCGGGCGGAGGCGCCCGGAGCTCGGCGCCACCACCCTCGGCTCGCACTGCAACCGAGCGGCGGCGGGCTTCCGCCGCGGCCGGCGGTGAACGGGAAGGTCGGTGCGCGCACGAGGCGGCCCGAGGTCGTGGGCGAGGATGCAATTCTTAAAACCCGACGGAAGTGCGCGGTTCAAGCTCCTACCCGAGCTCGGTCTAGGTGAACCAACAATGCGGCTCCGGCGGCACTCGGCGATGGCGGGGATGGTGGAGATGCAAGCCCCGGACCGGATCCGGTCCAGGGAACCCTTCTTCACCAGGCTTGCCTTCCCGAGTGCCGTTGGTCCAAGATGAAGGTGGTGCGGGTCATGGGGAGGAAGAAAAGATGGAGGAATGGCTTTTCCGGCGACGGCGCGGCTACTGGGGACGCAGGGCGCGCACACAAGGATGGCGAGGGCTCGTATTCGGTTTGGGTGGGCTGGGGAGATAGAGGGACACTAGGGTTAGGGTTAGGTTCATGAAAACCCTAATGCATAAATTATATACTATGGGCCACTTTGCATCTAAGCCCTCCACAGCCCATAATTCTCAATATAGTCCCTGTCATTAGTGGAGTTACGCGTATAGGACCCTCTACGTTCAAAACCTCGCAAATCGACGCATAAAATATTAGGTTTTCTCGCGTTTCGCCGTTTTGCGATTTTGACCCCCCTGCGTTCTTTTCGTAATTCCCGTACGATCCGCCCGTTTGATTTCCGATCGGATCGCGCCAGCGCGTTCAGTACATCGCGAACATCGAATCTAGCATTTTACTTCGTTCGATTTGGTTTCAGATTCGCAAAGTACCAATCTTCCTCACTTTCTCCTTAATTCCCCGTTTACTTAAATATCTATGTCAAATCGTTCAAAACCCTTTTTCTCGATATCCGTGCATCAGAATCCAATTCTGTCAGCGACATTGGATTCAGAATAATCGAGCCGTTCGAAATGAGTTATTGAAGTCCTATATTCGGAGTTCAGTACGCTTCTGGACCCATCTCTACTCCGCGATTCGCCGAAAATCCGGAGTTACTATTCACGTTAAGTCGTTTTTCCGGGTCGCGTAACTTTTTCGTTTTAGCTCATTTTGACCTGAAATTTGACGAGTGCTTTTGTAATTAAATTACACACAATAACATCGTCAACAAAAGGGTTTATTTATTAAGACAAAAATGTCGATTATTATACCAGATTACTGTTTTTGACTCAGATTGTGCCGAGGGCAGGTGGGTTTGGTTTTTAGACCAGTTGGACTCAGTTACTTTGACTTTGGCCTGTGAAAGCTAGAATGAACATGATAGAGACACTTGTAAACTCGCGTGGGTCGCGTCCCGCGAATGCCATTCCGGAATGAGGTTTCATTGCGATGAGGTTGCGATTCTTGTTTGGGAGCTTCTTGAGCCGGCTACCTTCGGGGTGGTGTACGGCGTAGCTGATACAGGCATGGTGGGTCCGTTTGGGTAGTCTGTGTTGATAGTTAGTGATCCCTTTGTTCTACCTTCAGTGAGGTTGTGACGTGAGTGGAGTTTTAGCCGTCCTGTTGGACCTTTTTAACCGAATACTCTTGAGACGCGTTGTAGCCTAGTTAAGCGAGACGGGTGTATTCAGTCTCAAGAGAGTTTTCTCTGCCAGTTATTCTTGAGATACGGCGTAACCTTGTTAGGCGAGACGGGTGTATTCACGGTCTCGAGAGAGTTTTCTCCACCAGTTACTCTTGAGCTACGGTGTCACCTAACTAGGCGGGACGGGTATATGCACATTTCCGAGAGTTTTCTTCACCCGCTACTCATGGTATTGTATACGGTGCTCCGACAGGCGGGACGGGTGTGTTCACAGTCCCCGGTGAGATTGGGTCAGGATTGACACAGATGGTTAGTGTTAGAGCATGATAATGTAGTGGCTTTTAGCTGTAGATATATTCCAGCTTATCCTACTATTTTTGCTTATCCCTGTAGACTTAGTGGGTGGACCGATGATGTTGAGGACTACTTGTTTTATAGTAGTTCTCACGCCCTTTTGTTTCTGTTGTTGTTGCAGAGCCTTCCGTTCCGGCTGCTGCTCCTTCCGAGACCGATCGAGGTAAGGGCGTCGCGAGTTAGAGCCCTCCCCCATTCCTGCTGTTCGCGGGCTTTCCTGCTGCAGGTAGTGCTAGTGTTTGAGTTCATGTACATACAGATGTTATAACTCGCTGGTGCGAGTACTTCTGTACCTGGATATTATGTATGTATATGGAACTTGTTTTCTTATCTGTGTACTTTTTCTAGCAGCTCTATACTACTGGTAGTAGTATTGTACATTTTACAGATACAATTACGCTTCGTATACAGGGGAAATTCTTTTGTTTACGACGGATTTGTCAGCGTGAACGGGGAACGAGGAATCCGGGGCGTGACAACTAGTGTAATCTATTTAAATAAAATTTCTAAATCCCCTTAACAGGTCAGAATTTGCCCATTAAATTTCAAGATTTGAGACGAGTAATCTATTTAAATAAAATGTGATAAGTGCGCTTCATCTACGCCTCATGCCTCGCCTAAGGCAAGCACCGGGAGCCAAGGCACACGCTTTAGAGAGGGTGTTGCGCTTCACGCTCCCTTAGGCTGATTCCTGCGCCTTGTGCCTAGGTGCTAAAGCAGGTGCCTTAGGCACGCCCTTTCAAACTATTGAGTAATCCAACTATGGCTAGAGATGCGCCTCCACGCCAAAAGCCTTTTCTCGCTTGTCAAAGTGAAGTCATCAACAATCCACCTTAGCTCGATTCAGAGACACACCTACATCTACAAGCGCGCCACCTTCATGGACACTTGCCTTCATTTGCCTCCAAACACCAGAATCCACAGGCAATGTGTGGAGAGATGTGGTGGAATGAAACCTACGCCTCTATTTCGATGAAGCTATTTAAGACTAGAGATCTAGGTAATGAAGGAAGAAACTTAATTTTTTTTCTTTTTTAAAAGAACTATAAAGAGATTAGTTTCTGTGAAGAAAGCCTCCAAAATAGCGAAGAGTATTTCAGCTTGTCCTAGTAGAACTTTTGCCAAGTCAACATCCATTTTGAGATGCAAGCGTAGGAAATAGAGGAGTTGGGGTATAGGTATGACAGCGAAATCACCCCTAAGGAAAGAGTGGATCTAACAAGAATAGTACACAGTGTGTAGCAGACCTACGGTTAGGAAATTGTTTCCACCTAGTTGAAACAAATATCTAGTAATTATAAATTTGTCACCTGGTTGAAATAAACATCTAGTAAATTCTACTAATTAGACAGGAATTTCAGAACAGTTTGTAGATTTTACAAACAATTTAAGAGTCCTCACACTAAAATAATAATGCACCTAGGAAATAGATGAAATACCAAATGCATGCAAGTTTAACCTACTGTGGAATTTGGTTGAGGGCCATCTCCACTTTCATCTTGTATGTATTCAAGTTTATCTATGATATACTTCTATCGGATCTGGACAAAGGAGCTTGACGCACACAACTCACAACATGTTACGATTTAGCTAGCATAATCTAGACCCAGAAATTTAACTTTTCAGCTATCTTTTTACATAAGGAAGTACATTATTTCCTCTCACAAATTAGCTAATTTGCACTATTAGTCAAACTATTTTATAGTGTCACCTTGATCTCTAAACATTGATTCCTACATTAGGGTGCTTCAACTTTTCGAACATTTTATTCTCAGTTTAAACCTTTGCCTCTGTTGCTCGGAGAGAGGGAATCTACCGTGACATGCCAAGTCGTTATTCCTAAGCCTATCAAGTATCAATCAATGCTTATAGTAAGGATATTGTAGGTACGACACTAATGAGGATTTATAGTCTTTTAATGGAGGTAACTATGCAAAATAAGGAGATTTTTGACACTTCGATATAAAAGATAATCTTAGAAATAGTGACTTGGCATGTCGCATCACATTTTTGTCTCTTCGAGTGACATAAGAAGATGATATGAGTAAGACATATATTTTAGAAGTTCAAGCCCCTTGGTGGTGTAATTAAGCCTAACAAATTTGATCTCCTACTATTTGTTCCATGATGCCCTTATCTCGTTTCTCATGAAAATTCCAATTCTAATTGATTGAGTTGAACTATTTTGGTGTAAGATTTGGGAGATTATTGGAATGGGCAATTATAGCAATTATATAAAGGGAGAGGTGGGGCACAATTTGAGGGTTTATAGTTGGTGTGATTAGTGATGTAAAGTTGGAAGGGAAGATCCTAAAGTGCGTGGGAATCCCTAAAAGTGGGCCAAGAATCATCCTGTAGACTATCAGTGTCGGGCTTTTATAGTAACATTATAAAAAGGAGAAGGGCATATTTTAGGTTTTGGCTTATTGGAGTTGGAGGGGTGATTGGTGATATAGGTTTAAAAGGAAAAATCCTAAAATGCAAGGGATTGCTAACATGGAGGAAAGGTACGAGGTTAATCTAAATTTCCACCTGCTGTACTGAGCCTCCAAAAATGACGTATGTTGGAGTAGTAGAACCAGAGGGTAAGCAGAAAGGCAGCAAGTAGCAAGAATAATAAGGGGATAACTAGCCAATCAAGGCTGCAGAACAAAAGAGAAGCAGCAGGTGGAAACTCCCTATCCTTATAGTACATTCCCTCATCAACTAATTACGAAGTAGCCCTATTAGGTTTATCTAAAGATTTTGCGAGATTAGATGATCATCTAACTAAGATGATTTGTTGTTTAAGTAATTAAGAGAGAACCATTTTCAAAATTCAAAACTTTGAAACAATTTATACGGCCTATCCTATTAAGACCTGGACTAATCCTAACAAACTAACTAAAAAAATTTAAACTTCAAATTTGTTGGATATTAAGCGGAATATTATTCTGCAGGTGGAATTTGGACTCAAAAGAAAATCAGGCTGTTGTAAGAAACATGAATGCAACATTCAAACTCAAGTAATTATGCCAACATGAAGCAAAACATTATCGGCACAAGAAGTTCACTCCACATATTAGATAGGAACTGCAAATTAAGCAATGATGATGGTTTCTTCATAAGTCAAAATGCAAAATGTTTGATTGTTCAATTTGGAGACTGTCAATGAGAGAAATAACTAGAGGTTGATGAAGAATGGAATAGTACAAGGTAATCGGAAAGAGAAGACATAGCCTCAATTAGCATGCACAATGGAACTTTATTAGTCGAACTATCCTGAATACTTGCTTTTCATCACTAATTACAATCATATGTAACTACTAAATTAGATCTAATTATTCCTATTTTTGCCTCCTGGAGTCTCCCGTTCGATAGAGTAGTTACTACCCAATTTGTCTCTTTATCCAAAAACTGATGAACCCTGTGTAAGGGGTGTTTGCTTGGTGACAAGTTGTTGCTGCAACATATAGTTCCAAATTGACCTGACTACATCCATTTTGGTTTGAATGGTGTAAAAGTGGTAAAGCTCCAAAACAGTAGAAAACAATAGCTCGCTAATAGGAATTTAATCTCCAGCTTTGGAGTATGAGGTCAAAATCATAGTATTTCCTGACTTTCCATATACTTTCCACTAAAATCTCTTTGAATGTTTTCTTTTTATCATTAAATGAGAAGAACATTAATAAAACACTCTTTATGTTACTACTTGAAGATCCAGTTTTGGTACTTCCATGGTTAAATTTGAGTTGGCATGCGATGACTTCAAATGTTCTCATCGAAACTATAAATAGTGTGAATCAAGCAAATGCAACCTCTCAAGATTACAGTGATGAAATATTTTGGAGGCCAATTTTTGGGGCAACTGTGCTCGACTATTCCCCTTGAAGACTGATTTCAATGGCCAACGCATCAATAAAGGTTTCAATGTGCTCTCTTGCTTCAGCTGTGAAAGAGTTTCATTCTTATCGACCTTTTTTCATAGGTTTTGTTTGGCAATTCTGTGTTTTAAAGGAGCATTTTCAACAAATTGGTTGCCGGTCTCTTATTGTAGTTTTTGGCCTTGCTTCTAGTAAATTTTATTCTTAGCACGTTTATAAACTTGATTGCAAAGTTTTCGGTGATTCCCTGCAACTTCTCTTAGTGCTTGAGCCTTCATGTATGGTTATAATTTCATATCAATGCGTGCTTGTGTGAAATCTTATTGTTCATAGAAGTAAATAATGGTAAATTGGTATTTGGCATGCAAGCAGATGCCTCGTTGTCTCATCTTTCTTCAAGTGCTAATTGTTTTGGCAAATGAAACAGTGATTTTTGGTGTTACATAATATAGTTTCTTTTGTGCTAGCTATTTGTTGTCAGTATATGTTGATTTTCTGCATAACACATTGCAAAGACTATAGGGTAATACTAAACAGCAGTGAGCTTTCTGATTAAGAACCAAAAATCCTAGATAATATAGTGTCTTTTATGTACTTTTTTTATTAAAATAGCATGAAAAAAAAATGTAATTTTGTTGCCACTTATTTCATTTTGCGTGTCCAAAAGATTAGAAAGTACTTTGGATTGGAATTAGGCTGACTGTGTATATCTTCTAGTGACAAATGTATGTGATTTGACTGTAAGCAAATTGGACTAGGCTGACAAATGTATGTCAAAGATCCTCATCGGGAAGCGCGTTGGGATGCGGAACAGTGCGGATAGTGACCCTCGAAGTTTGCGCCCTTCGACTGGATCAAACGATTCGGCTGATGAGGGATCGAATCAGCCGGGTCCTTAAGCTTTTTTCACTCTTCGGTTCGGCGAGATGAGCTGAATATGCGGGGAAAGCAGTAAATTAAGCCGGGAGATGAGCCGAATGGCTAGCACAACACAAAATCTGGTCGGCCTGAATAGCCGAATGTGACTTTCTATTGAATAAAAAATGGAAAAGTACAAGAATAGGGGAGTGATGCTCGTGGGGCAGACAGACTCCAAGTATATTCTACAAGGGAGTGATGCCCATGGGGCAGACAGACTCCAAGTTTAGTCTACAACGGAGTGATGCCCAAGGGGCAGACAGACTCCAGGAGTGATGCCCGAAGGGCAGACAGACTCCAAAAAAAGAAAAATATTACATTTAGACTACTCCTAGAAAAGCGATAAAATGCAGAGGAAATAAGGGTGGTCTTTTGTTCGCAGGGAAAAAGACCCCTATTGCAGGCTTCAAAGTTCCTATTTATAGCCTGCATTATTGGTTGGTTGAACGTAGTGGGGGAGGGAGTGGTTGTAACCATCATCGTGGAAGTTACACTAACTTCTTATGGAAGTTACGCCCTGTGGAAGTTATACTAACTCCCGTGGAAGTTACATTAACTCCTCATGGAAGTTACGCCCCAATCTTCAACCGTTCCCGCCTTCTTGACCTTCAGGCGCCTTATTGCCGACTTCTAGTGTACCACGTGTCCTTATACGTGGTTTAGGTCGGCATGTCTCAATTTTGGTCTCAACAATATAAAAAAAACTATTTTAGCAAATTATTTCTTTTACAGAATAAGAAGAAAAGCAAAAAAAAAAAAAAAAAAACAAAAAGAAAAGAAAAAGAAAACCCAATAGTCCCACATCGGATTTGATTGTATCAAACTAGTAGATGATTGTGACACCTCAATAGTCCTACATCGGATGAGAATAGAGTTGTCTTTATAAGAGACTTAAACACTAGTAATAATAATTGGGCTTAAGCATTTTGGGCCGGTGGTTGGGCCTAACGAATTATTATTGCTAGTGGGTTGGGTCGTTACATTTGGTATCAGAGCCGGTTCACCAGCTGGACATGTGTGGCGAGTCTCGGCTGAGCCAGGGTCTGGATGACGGGCTAGCGAGACGAGTCTCACATCGCCTGGTGATCTTGGGCTGTGTGTGTGATTGGACTGACGAGGACGTCAGGACCTGTGTGTGTGATTGGACTGACGAAAACGTCAGGACCTTAACGGAGGAGTTTGTGACACCCTAATAGTCCCACATCGGATGGAAATAGGGTTGTCTTTATAAGAGACTTAGACACTAGTAATAATAATTGGGCTTAAGTATTTTGGGCCGGTGGTTGGGCCCAACGAATTATTATTGCTAGTGGGCTGGGTCGTTACATTTGGTATCGAGCTTCTGCTCACCACTGGACATGTATGGCGAGTTTCTACTGAGCAGGGTCTGGATGACGGGCTAGCGAGACGAGTCTCACATCGCCTGGTGATCTTGGGCTGTGTGTGTGATTGGACTGACGAGGACGTCAGAACCTTAACGGGGGAGTCTGTGACACCCCAATAGTCCCACATCGGATGGGAATAGGGTTGTCTTTATAAGAGACTTAGACACTAGTAATAATAATTAGGTTTAAGCATTTTGGGCCTGTGATTGGGCCCAACGAGTTATTATTACTAGTGGGCTGGATCGTTACAATGATTTAAAGTCTTTTGCGTGCACCTTCTTCCGAACAATAGTGAATATCGTCAATCACAAATCTCAATAATTTTTTTAGGAAATGGAAACTTGGCTTTGATCAATCTTTCCCCGAAAGTATCAATATTCCTAAATTAGCCAATCATCTTGGGACACTTGCTGGGTGTTGGAATCATTTCCTTCGATATGGAACTTCTACTAACTATTTTATACCAAAGAAAGACCGGATTGGCAAACAAACTTTACATTATGCGCGTTGGTGGTCTAATAGTGTGCATTCGAGCTTCAAGCATGGAGTGGGCTATTTACTAAATGCAGATGATCCCCGCAAGAAGAAGAAAAAAAGTGTTACTCAACCGAATCCAATCCGAACTAAATCATAAGAGATTCGACTTGAACCGAAGCGGATTTGATTTGAACTGAACCGAACCGGATCTGGTCTGAATCAAATCATAAATGATTCAACTTGAACCAAAGTGGATCCGATCAGGACCAAACTATGAAGGATTCGATTCGAACCGAAGTAGATTCGATCCAAACCAAACCATGAAGGATTGAACTCGAACTGAAGTGAAGTGGATCCAACCCGAACCGAACCATAAAGGATTCGACCTGAACCAAAGTGGATCCGATCCGAGCCAAACCATAAAGAATTCGACTTGAACAGAAGTAGATCCGACCCGAATCAAATTTTAAAGAGATTCGACTTGAACCGAAGTGGATCCGATCTGAACTGAACCATAAAGGATTCAACTCGAGCCGAAATGGATTCAACAAGGATTTGACTTTGATTCGACTTGAACCGAAATGGATCCGATCTATAAAGGGTTTGACTCAAACCAAAGCGGTTTCAATTTGAATAGAAGCACAGGAGGTTCGAGCCAAGTTGAATCGAACTACAAGCCGGTTTGACTTGAACCAAATCATAAAGAAGCCAATTCAACCCGAATAGCACCATATGAGATCTGATCCGAACCCAACCATAAAGGATTCGACTGGAACCTCGAGCCAAAGGAGATCCGACCCAAGCAGAATCAAACATAAACTGATTCAATCTAAAGCGAACCTGGAGAGAACAACAAGTGATTCGACCCAAACCAAATACAAAAGGGTTCTAAGCTAAGGCGAACCACAAGAGCTCAACCCGAATCAAATGCATACCAATCTCGAACCAGATCACAAAGGTTCGATCTGGATCAAACTGAAATATAAGGAAGTTCAAGTTGAGCGAACCATAAGGGCGTGACCTACATTAAATTCAAAAGGATCTCGAACTACATCTTAAAAGGGTTCGACCTAAACCAAGTCTCAACGGGTCTTGAACCAAAGTATAACGATCGACCCAAACCAAACTTGAAAGGGATAAACCAAGTGAAAACCTAAGGCGGTTCATCCTAAATCAAATACAAAAGGTTCAAGCCAACCCAAAACCCGAAATCCACAAATAAAATTCCAAAACCCAATGTCCACAAATAAATTCCAAAATTCAATGTCCACAAATAAAACCTCAAAACCCAAAGTCCATAAATAAATCCCAAAATTCAAAGTCCACAAATAAAGCTCAAAACCTAAAGTCTACAAATAAAGCCCCAAAATCCAAAACCTCTCAAATCCAAGCGACCACAAAGTTGTTAAACTAGAAAACTCACATTCATACGACCGCAAAGTCGTTAAACTAAACAACTCACGTTCAAACGACAAAGTCGTTAAACTAAACAACTCACATTCAAACGACCGCAAAGTCGTTAAAATAAATGACCGCAAAGTCGTTAAACTAAGTAACCCAAATTCATACGATCGCAAAGTCGTTAAACTAACCAACAAATCCAAACGACTACGAAGTCGCTAAACTAAACAACCATCAAACCGACCGCCATGTCGTTAAACTGAGCAACTTAACTCCAAACGACCGCAAAGTCGTTAAACTAAACAACGAAATCCAAACGACCGTAAAGTCATTAAACTAAACCCAAAATCAAACGACCGTAAAGTCGTTAAACTAAACGGAAAATTAAACGATCGCAAAGTCGCTAAATTAAACAACGAAATCCAAACGACCGTAAAGTCATTAAATTAAACCCAAAATCAAACGACCGTAAAGTCGTTCAACTAAACGGAAAATTAAACGATCGCAAAGTCGCTAAATTAAACAACCAAATCCAAACGACCGTAAAGTCGTTAAACTAAACCCAAATCCAAACGACCGCGAAGTCGCTAAACTAAACAACCAAACATCAACCGACCGCTATGTCGTTAAACTGAGTGACTTAACTCAAATCGTCCGTTAAGTCGCTAAACTGAGCAAATCAAATTCAAATATGACCATCAAATCATTAAATCAATATTTGACCACCAAGTCGTTAAATCCGAACATCTGATCGCCATGTTTCAGAATCGAGCACCAAAACTTAAACCGACCGCCATGTCATTAAACTGAGCACCAAACTCAAATCGACCGGCATGTCATTAAAATGAGTACCAAAACTCAAACCGACCGCCACATCATTAAAACTCAAACAGACCGCCACGTCGTTAAACTGAGCGAATCAACCTTAAATTGACTGTTACGTCGTTAAACTGAGCGTCTCAACTCATGTCGACCGCCACATCGTTAAACTTAGCTACTCAACTCAAACTGACGAAATGACTGCCAAGTCCATAAACTGAGCATTTCATCAATGTACAGTGGGAGTATGCCCCTACTTAAGCCATGTACTTGAAAATTATATCAATTCAAGTTCATCTTTATACTACGGTCTCTTTCTTTCACCAGCATTAAATTTGGTCTCTTAATCGAGGGTTCTTTAATACTGAAAGTGTGGGGTAATTAACAGCAGATTCTTGAGTCTGTTGGAAGCCATGAACCTATAATCCTGATTTCAAAATAAAATTTAAACAAATCTAATCTCTACCATGAATGATCACTCGCCTTAGAAACACCTACGGCGGGTCCGGTTCGTTCGCGGCAGACAAATGGATAAGAGGTGGATAACAAAACATAGAAATAGTGATGATTATAAAAACGGAGTATCATAATTTCTTGAATTTGCATTTTGTAATGCATCCTATAGTGGCAAGATATTGTGCACTTGTATACGTTGTGTTAATTATTCGTTACAAACTTATGAGAATGCAAAAATACACTTGATATGCAATGGCTTTCTAGGAGGATATACTAGATGGGTTTGTCACATAGAGGAACCTTTATCATTAACTTCCTCAATTAATACCGTTAACAGTACTTCAACTTCTCAACCTATGCAAGTATCGCATGTGCAAGAGTATAATCCTGTAATTCAAAATTTTGGAAGCTCTTGGATAATGTACATGAACTTTTACGTGATACTGTTGGTCTTATTTGTGCAACAATTAATGAACAGAAATACCCATGAATGAATTTGCTGAAATACTAGACCCACAACAAGCGGCAGTAGAACCTCATATGGAATAGCCTAGTCAAGAAGCTAATTGTCATAATTATAAATTTCGTAAGTTGTTAAAAGATGCAAATAAAGAATTATATTTTGCATGCAAGACATTTTCAAAACTATCGTTTATGCTCTATTTGTTCCACTTAAAGTGTCTAAATGGGTGGTCACAAGAGTTATTTAGCAAATTTCCAGAGGTGGTTTGAACTGCGTCTACAGATTAAAATTTGTTGCGGTGGTTTTAAACGTCTCTATGTTATTAATATATTATAAATAAAAATTATTAAAAAATAATTAAATATTACTTTTGGGGCGTTCGAAATCGCCTCTACATACCTCCTCTAAGCTCCTCCGATGGTCACTCAAACCGCCTCTATGTTGTAGATACGCTGGCGATACCATTTGTAGAGGCGGTTTAAATCGCCTCTATAATTACTAGAAACCATCTCTACCACTGCCTTTTCTTGTTGTACATTGCAAGTCCTTTCACGAATTAATTAACCACTCCGTAAGGTCTTGGTCCCTACTCTATAGCTTGCAAGTCCTAGCTATCTCACCTATGAAATTATTTTTTTTTCCCTTCAATGAATAAAGCGGATATTTCTTACTATATCGTTTGAGCAGACCGACAACAATACATAGAAATTTAGATGTAACTCTCTCTTTTACCTTCTGTCACCTTCGATCCTGCGCGCGCCCTTCCTCGTACTCTCTCTCTCTCTCTCTCTCTCTCTCTCTCTCTAATCATTTAGTTTTGAAAAAGTTAATCATTACGAAGATCTAGATTCATCGATCTTACCTAAACACCACGGACTATCCACCACATCTTGAACAGCCATGCTAGAGACATCACACCAACTGTGTTAGTTAGTTGAACGAAACGTGAGGTCAAAGCTGCAGGCCATGCAGTACTTAGCAAAGATATGTATCAAGGGAAAGCATTAATAAATGCATATACAACAATTAATCAAGGGAAATTAATTAAGCATCTGCATCTAATGTCAATGTTATGCTGTCCACTTCTTAATTACCATCCACGTACATACATTTTTTTTGAAACGTACTTCTTATATATACTTAGCTAACATCTTTGAGTGTATATTGCCAACTATATATATTTCCATCAAATACAGTAAATTTTAATTTTCGTTTCAATCAAGTTACTTAATCCGGCAATTTATTTAGCTATCTGAAAATGACAACCAGTTAGTCGATTACCTCAACTGCTATATATATATAGTTTTAAAATTATTATTCAATTAATTATTGCATCCCCCTAGTTAGACGATTTAATGATTTTACAAGCATATTTATCCAAGAAATAAATTAATTAGTAGCTATATTATCTCTGAATGATACTGTACAAATTAAATTAGCTGTTAATTTATTGTTATATTTGGAAATTATATAAAATATAACAAAGGAATAAGACTAATTTCAATACTTCAATTGAAAAATATTTTAAAGTTTAATAAGATCGGCGCGGTTTTTTTATTCCCTTCTTTTGTAAATTACTTCATTTTCTTAATCCAAGTATATATAACTTATGAATTGCTATTGATTTACCCATCAGACTTTATAACTGTAACTATGAAAAACCAAGGCCTTGTTTCATATTAGTTACTGTTGTTTGTATGTATATATTTGAGTAAAATTAACTTGTACATAAAATAATATAAGAAACGATAAATTGCTTATGATCATAGATATAAGGTTTTTGCCTAGCAACATAGAATAAAAACTTAAAAACAGCATTTTTTTTTTTACTTTAAAATTTTTTATAGAAATATTATCCACTACTCGGGCGGAAAAATTACAAACTATCCTATCATAACCACAAAAAAAAAAAAAATAGTAACAGATAAGTTCTTCTACTCATAATTCATAAATCACATTATTATATAGAATTAATGTTTAAAAGAAAAATTAAAAACCAATGATGCCAAATCCATAATCTGTTTTACACCAACAGAACTGGAAATTTGCCCCCAATACAAATACAAATATTCAGTATTACAACTCTTTCATTTCTTTTTTTATTCCCTCAACCATGATCTCATCAAACATTTAAGAAAATGAAAAAAAAAAAAAATGAAAAAAAAAAAGAAAGAAAAAGAATCACAAACCTTTAATTCAATCAATATCACAAATTAAAGAATGGGCAACTTAGTTCCCCATCCTTTCTGTATAAAACAACATGCAGCAGAAGAACTCTACCTGCAAGCAGGAGCATAAAAGTAAGGAATGTGGGCAAACACAATGGAGAATGGCGCAACCGTTAACGGTTGCGACGCATCGACTTGAATCGGTTCGAATTTAGGAATATTCCCTCTCGAATCGACGGCCAGGATCTTTCCATTCAACAGCATTGTTTGGCTTTGGAGGTTCCCATCCTCAGCTGTTAGGTGGTATTCTTCTCTCATGAAATTTGTTGCTTTCGCATGTCGACGTATACGACTGAACCTCATCCTAGAATCGCTAGAATCGCGCTTTAAAGATTGGGGAAAAGCAGCTGCGGTGGTAGCAAACACTTGAGTCGTCGTATTTCCGCTAAGGTTGATCAAGAGTAGTGTGATTCCTTGCTGCACATTTGTTTGACAAAAACAAAAAAACAAATTAAGGCGAAGAGCAAAATGAAATGGGATGAGTTTTTCGTGACAGGTAATTGAATACTTACTGATTGTCTTGCACAGTGTGCATACGCCCGTATTCTGTCCGTCCCCGTGAAGTTTGTTAACAAAGCAATTTTCCCCATTAAACGGTGCCACAACAGCGCGCTGCATCATGAGAGCAATATAACATTCTGATCGTGTTAGATGATTGTAGCTTCTTTAATCTGTCGATTTAGAGTTTATGACAAATTTTGTCCATGAAGGTTTATGACAAATTTTGTCGATTTGTTAAACCAAAAATCTGAGGATGCAATTCAAATCAAGTCTGAAATTCAAGGATGATATTATTTGTAATCGACTCTGGTATATGTTTCGTAACCTAATGGACTTATGCAGGCTAAGCATGCATCGGAAGAGGAGAAATAAATTTGCAGATGGAAATACTGATAATATGCACCAAGAGAGAAACTAACCTATAATAATCAGGATTTGGTTCGAAGGTGATTCTGTTCAGAAGGCCGTAGTTCCCCCCAATCAAGGACTGTCGGCAGTAACTCTTAGTATCATACTTAGATGCCATGCCCAGCTGATCCAAATACCTGTGAAGTTTCATAACTAATTATTTCCATAAGCAATTCAAAAAGTAAAGCTCAAAAAATTATGGATTAGTGAAAGAAAAAGGTTACCAGAAGCTGAAAACAAAAGAATCCGTGACGAGATGATGGCCGCTATTGTAAGCGCCTCCAGCCTCACCAACCCATGCAACAGTTTCAGTCCCCGCTGCTTTTAATATTCCCTGCAGGTTGCTGAATGTACTTGCCTCACCATCAAGATACGAAGGATCAAGAATTTTGTCGATCAGGTGATCATCAACACCTAAGAAAGATCGCCAAATTTCGTTAGTTACATTACCTTAATTTTGATCTTCATTGACCACAATTTATGCTAGGTTTTCGTTACAATACCTGGACCAAGATTGTAGATGTGGTGGGTGATTACATCCGATGAGCTTGGTTTTGTTTTAGTAATGAACTCATTGAACCAGCCTGCATCAAAGAAGCCGCCTGGTGCTATAACCAATGGCTTAGCAGGGAAGCCTTGATAAATGTCGTCAATTATTGATTTGAGGGCGATCACATCTGCAGCATACTGATCTGCACCAACTCGAGCGCCGACTCCATTTCCACTAAGTTCATTTCCTGCCAAGCAAAGAGGACGAAGGTCCCATTTGAGTTGGGTTCTGGAACACCGTCTCTAAATTGCAAAGCAGTACTAGGCTGATTGGCAAATGAAAAGTCAACAACATTTGCTGTGCGTGAAAGCTGAAATGAGCTTCTAAGCCAGTGAGCGCTGAAGCTGCTTCTGTGTCTGCAGCGGGAAGGTACTGGAGGCAAATGGAAAGTCAGGAACATCTGCTGCGTGTGAAAGCTGAAATGAGCTTCTTCTAAGCCCGCAAGCTCCAATTTGAAGCTGCTGCTTTTCCTGCAGCATGAAGCTACTGGAGGCAAATTAAAGAGAAACACATTAGTGCCTTCCCGAAAAGCTAGCTTTACTCGACAACACTTCTGCAAAAGCCAGGCTCAGAGGCCCTAACTTTCAATTGGAACCATGTAATCTTCTTATTGGACTGCAAATCTGGGGACTACATGATATAGAAAAAGATCGAGGTTCGGCGAATTAGGCCTCTACTTAGCGCAGCTGAGGTGAAAATTAAAAACATTTTCTTTGCTCAACATCTCTATGTTGCGAGTTCTATAGAGTAGCATTTAGTAATATCCACAGTTCTTGATACAGAAATAGAAATCGAAGCCCCAAGAATCTTACCAAGCTCCCAACCATGGATTGTGTAACCTCTGTTGACTGTATATCGAATAAAAGATGCAGCATTGGAGTAGTTCCAAGGTCCTCCTAAGGAACCGTCCGACATAGGAACCCTTCCATTGAGTGCATTCAACCCGAAAATGATTACGGCCCTGCAGTTTAGATGCCACAGTGCTGTTCAAGCTCCGTAACAAGAAAAAATAGTAATGTATTGAAATATACCTAAAGCGAAAGCAGAGAGAATATTTCTCTTAGGTTTATATTGTAGATTATTCTTAAAGCATATTTTTGCCGTATTTGGTTAAACACGTGTATGATCCAGTAAAGAAAAATACCCTGATTTCCGAAAGAAGTCGTTGAGTTCATCCCATCTGTTCAAAGGTAAGCAGCCCTCGGAAAACCCAAATATCTCCGAATCATTCTTGACGAACGGAGTGCATTTTTGTCGAGGGTCTCCAGTGTCGTAAATGACCTTATCTTGCAATGTGCCCCCTAGGCGAAGCTTCAATGGAGAAAATTCTAGAAACAACATCGAATGAGAGAACAAGAAATACAAAATAAATAAATAAATAAATAAAAACAAAATGAGAAGAAGAAGAATTAAGACTCCTTGTTCAAAAAAATTGGACAAAAATCATATAATTGGAATATGAGGAAACTTTCTTACCTTTGATCGCATTCAATAGAATAGGGTTGGAAAGATTCTGCACGAAGGAAAATATGAAACACCTGTGTCAATCACATAGTTTTAATTCATCTTTGCTGCACAACTCCGAAAACAATCTTTTCAATCTAAATTAAGAACCGAACAGGAACTAACAAAATTACCGACAACAAGATAATAACTGTTATTTGTCCTCAACTCTAAAGAGATCAAACTTAAATGAAAGTTACTCAAAATGGAAAATATAATGCAGGATGAATATGAACTTTTGTATGATTAATATTATGGCAGCAGTTTCATAATCCATGACAAGGAGTTAATAAAAAAAAAAAAAAAAAATGGAGGATAATACATGAACTTCCGAAGATCTATAAAGCTTCTAAGTTCTACGCTTCCTCTGCACTATACATCCCAGAACTAAAACTAACAATAGCACAATTAAGCAATCAAACTTAAGGCCATATTTTTGTTAAACCAAAAGTGGAGGGGGGTGAAGTTGTTTTCGGACTCTAGATGCCCACTTGTGTTGTTCCGTTCACCGTAAATTATATTTGCCCGTAACTCCACTTTTTCCGAAACACCATAACTGACTTCAACTAGGCGGTGGCGAAGTCAATTACGAAAGAGAAATAGATTAATAAAAAAATAAAAAAAAACATAAAATTCGCACGTTTGGTCCTCAAACCATGAGGCGGGTGACACTTCGGTACTCAAATTAATTTTAATTTGTTGTAATTTTTAGCTCGAACTTTCAGAATTTGTTGCAAGCCAATCTGCTTTAGTTGACTAGATATTGACATATCGCTGACGCAAAACTGATGTAACATCCAAATTATTGGTGCATTATCAATTAAAACACTGTTACGACGCTTCTATATTAAAAATACATCAATATTTAGTCAACTAAATTGGATTATAGTATTTGATTACAACAAATCAAAAAGTTCGAGCTAGAAATTGCAATAAATTAAAGTTTGAGGACCAAAGTGTCAACCATCTCATAGTTTGAGGACCGAACGTGCAGTTATCGAAAAATTAACTAACTAAAAAAAAAAAAAAAAAAAAAAAAAAAAAAATTACTACTCTCTTTATGTGGTGGTGTAAAAAGTTTAGTAACCCCGTAAGTTCAACTGAAAGTCATTTTCAATCTGAAAAACTATTGCGGGAAAACAAAAAAAGGCTACAAAGCTCCCCCCCTATCTCACAACAGAGCCTCCATAAAAGAGAATAAATAATAAGCAGAGAAACAACAAAAAGAAATGGAGAGTCTAGTAAAGAGATCTAATTACATGGACACAATTAAACAATAGCAAAATGCATCAATCAACTTTTTAAAACACCTTTAACCATAACATAACACAACCAATGCATATAGCAAATTACGTACCACACCCAGAAACAAACAAAAAAAATTGGGCATCAAATTAATTGGAAAACCCATGTAGAAAACCATTTTAAAAAATTTAAAAATCCCACTCTTGGAGCTCCTTCATCTCAGAGGAGAATGATGGATCTCCAAAAAATAAAAGAAAAAGAAAAAGAAAAAGAAAAAAAGAATATAGAGAGAAAAAGGCCAGAGAAAGTTTAAAAAAGCATCAACTTTTGAAACTTGTTTAATTGTCAAATAAGTAGGTACACAAACCCATATACAAACTTAGAAACAAGCAAATTAAAAGTTGGGCATCAAATAAACAACACACATTATAATCACCGGTCGCAGTAAAAATTAATACTGGGAAAAGAGAAAGAGGGAAGCAATTCTGACCAAGTTGAGAAGGAGGCGAGTCCCCAGCTGCAGGTGCCGTAGTCGCACTTCTCCGGCGGCCACCAATCCAGCGTCGCGCACACGAAGTCGCCGTCCGCCGCCGCCGCCGCGTACCTCCTCCACCGCCAACGCCGCCGCCGCCGCCTCCCCTGCGGCGGTGGCGGCGCGGCCGAAAGCACAAAAGCAGAAGAAGAAGCCCAAAAGCTGCAGCAGAAGAACCCCCATTTCTTTCTCTCTCTCTCCTGATCTCTTCTTCTCTCCCTCTCCTCCCCTTCTCTCCTTTAACAATAAATAAAAAAAGGGAATGCCTTTAATGGCGAAACAAGGAGGAGACCACCACGGCACCTAAACCCCCCACCACCAACACCATGAACATAAGGTGGAGGGCACAGAACCCAACAAAAAGGGGGCAAGAGTAGGAGGAGAGAGAGAGAGAGAGAGGGAGATGGGGATAATGCTTGGGGTTTGGTGGGGAAAAGATTGAAACAATAATGTATGTAGGGAGAGGTTGGCGAAGGGGAGGAGGTGAAGTAAAGCCGAAGGTGAAGGTGAAGCTGAAGAAGAAGGGGGTAATATATCTAAGGAAATACAATTTGACACCGGGCCATTTTTGCAATTAGACTTCTGAAAAAAAAAAAAAAAATTTTAAAATTAGTCCCAGAAAATTTAAATTTATAAATATTGCGTCAGCGTCATATGCTTACACGGCTGTCGATAATTAAATTAAATACGGTGAATTATTTACCGTGTCTATACACGAGCAACAATGGAGGAAAATAAAAAATATACGTATTATAAAAATAATAAGCATGGAACACGACGAATCATTCACCATATTTGAACACGGTGAATGATTTGTCGTGTTCAACTTAACATCATGTGCCGCTGACGACTCACGTGACAGGATCAGAACTATTTTTACAAATTTAAATTTGTTGAGATTATTTTTAAAATAAATATTTTTTAAGAGGCCAATTGCAAAAAAGAAAAAAGAAAAAAAAACCCTTTGACATCTTTATACCTACCCCGGGGGGTCATGGTCACTGGGCCCCATCGACTAATTGTACATTTTTCTCTCATTATGAGCTGTTAATTAATTGGTTGACAGTTGTTTATTATTATTATTATTATTATTATTATTATTATTAGGAAAATGCTAGATGTATACCCCAAAAAGGGTGTACATTTTACAACCCATCCATCCTAGAGTAGGGATTTACTCACCAGTCACATTATGTGACTGGTAAATTACACCACACCGAAGGATGAATAGAGTTGTAAGATGTACACCCCTTTGGGGTGTACACCTAGCATCACTCTTATTATTATTATTATTATTATTATTGTTGTTGTTGTTGTTGTCATTATTTTATTTTGGATGGGCTTTATTGCATTCTATTACTACACTGTAATCAATTATCTATTATCTATTACTTTATTGTACATTATTTTTTTTAATCATCTTGCCACGTGGCAGTCTATCTTTCATTCTTACCATATTGCAGTCTCATGCCTCTCTTTTAAACCAATTTCTCTAATCATCTTGCCACGTGGCAGCCTCTTACCCCCTTTTTGAACCAAACGGTTAAGCGGTCTCTTCAGCTTTTCGTCTCATTAATTTCTTTCCTATAACGTCTACCTCTTCGGCTTCCCGTCTTATTAATTCTTTTTCCCTAACGTATGTTTCTTCGACTTCCCATCTCATAATTCCTTTTTTGTAACGTCACTATTTCAATTTTCCTCTCATTAGTTTCTATTTTTTAAGAAGCGTTGCCCGAGAAGCCCGTGGGCATGGCATATGGCGTTCTTGACAACGACCTCGCCTACTACGTCCGCTCCCCTCAAGACCCGCAAGCGAACCGCCCTCGCTCTCCTTGTCAACGTCGAGTGAGTCAAACTCTAATCCTAACCTCCAACCATTCTCTCTTGATATCTATCACTTATATTTATAATATATAAAACTTGCCGAAAGATGGTCGAAGGCGCTATGATATTTCACGAAATGGTCGGTATTAGTAGAGATTCTAGAGAATGCCCTAAATGAGGATACAAAGGGGTACGATTTCTACGTAACAAATTTTCTTTTCTATAATTTTTCTTATCTTTCGTTATTTTTCATTGAATTATAATTTTATTCTAAAAATTTTAAAGTATTTTTTATATTATTAAATTTAATCAAATATGATTATATCCGCCGCATCGTGCGGGTTTCTACACTAGTTTAATATTATTCTTTCTCAAAAATACTATTTTATTATTATATTTTTCATCAATTTTTATTGAAGCTGTCCAAAATATCCGATATACCATATTCGATCCGGACTACCGGACCTCTATCCAGGACCCGAAGGCCCGATAAAAATGGATAGTATATGGGTAAAAAATTGCCCATTAAAGTTTTGAATATGGATCCGAATATTTTATATCCATATCCGATTTGGACCCGGCTTGAACCCAACTTTTATATAAGTAGGGTTTGGAATAGTTTTCAAATCCGGACCCGGATCCAAACTCGATGAAATATCCGACAATAAATAAAAAAGATTTAAACTTTTAATGAATATTCTATTTAGTAAATTTTTTTATTTCTCTTTATTTTATTTTATTTTTTTTGGATGGTAGTATATAATATTAGTAATTGTTACAACTTATATTCTCTTTATAGGGAGAGATTTATAGTTTGTCCACAGACTATTTAATAAATTCTATAAAAAAATATATGTATACTTGCATTCGATTTAGACCCGACCCATACCGGATCTTGAATGGGTAGTATATGGGTAGCCACTATCCGCACTCCGCTCAAATAGACCATGGATATATTAGTAACTTAAGTATCGAGATCCGAACCTAAGAAGTTAAATGGATAGGGTATATATATATTTTTCTAACTATTTCTTTTTAGGTACGAGTACAAGATATCAACTACCAGATCCGACCCTCATGGACACCTTTAATTTTTATGTTGTATTTTAATTTTTATTCTTCTATCTTGTACTACTTTTTTCCTTGAAAATATCTTATTTTTAAAAAATCTATTATTATTGCGAATTTCAATGTTTTTTTTTCTTGCCAATTTCAATGTTTTTAGTGTCAAATCTATTATTTTAAAAAATCTAATAATTTTGTTAAGTAATGCCAATTGAATAGTAGAAAACATACAAATTAAATCTCCATAACAGGCTTATTAAAAATTTCTATTAAATTATTTTTATGTGGAAATGAGAAGAAAAAATGCTTTTTTTTTAACAATTTTAATATTAAATAAATTATAGATTTATTGCTTTAGGAATTGAAAAAAAAATAATAATAATAACAATAGTTGATAGGTGCCTTCGAAAAATAGTACAATATAGGAAGTATATATATATATATATATATATATATATATATATATATATATATATATATATATATATATATATATATATATATATATATATATATATATAGTATATTGTAATTAAGTCTTTTGGATAAATTGTATCACTAGTCCCAAACTTTCAAACAAAATTTTATTTTTATTCTCAAACTTTTAACCTCTCAGTCGTAAAATTTTATATACTATTATTATTATATATTTATTATTAGAAGATAAAATATTATCTGGACCAGTGCATCTGTATATCTATATGCGATTTTTTAATCAACTATTTTTTTATATTTTTATTTTTTCATTCATTAAGTTATACATTTTTTTATATAAAAATTGGATGGAACGGACTGAAAATATAAGATGGATGAGAAAACCATAAATTAAAATACGTCCAAGTAATAATTTTTAATCTAAAATAAGAACTAAAATGAATACTGTTGAAAGGTTACGGACTAAATTATTAAATACCTTATTAAATGTTTAAGATCTTGGGTGTCTAAAGGAATGTTTAGTTTGTCTCGAAAGCATCGAAAACTTAAATTGTGATAAAAAAAAAAAGAGGTTAAAAATTACCCACCGTCCTTTGTTCAAGTGGTAAAAATTTGATAGTCAAGTAAACTTCAAATACTAGTTACTCTATAGTTTTAGTCAAATTTATTTTTTAAAAAAAATTAACGGAGCGAGTCTTATGTTATCTTTCTCTGAAAAAAATAAAATATCAAAAAGTTCATGTCACTCCTATCTTGATAAACTTTTGGAGAGCCATGTTAATTAGGAGCAATATATAATTTTGGATTAATTTCATCCTTATCTTCTAAAGTTATAAAGTATCATAAATATCCCTATAAATTTTGTTATATCATAATTATCTCTTCAAATACACACTTTCTTGCAAAAATACCCTTACATTTATACTCTGTCTATTTAAGTGATTTTGACTTTAGTTAAATAGTGGTTTACCAAAGGTTAAAATTTGACATACCTATTTTGTTGGTGAGTTAGAGCTTTTTAATAACGATAGTTTTCGTATTTCTTCATATGTCTATATTGGTCGGTTTATGTGTTAATTTGCCATGTTATAAATTGTATTAACCAATTTTCTTAATTATGATGCTTTTATCTCTATCGATTCTAAATTTTATCAACAAATAAACATTAGATGACAAAGTGGACTATTTTAGTATATTTATAAAAGACATGATGCACAGTAAATATTTAAAAATATTTAACATGATGAAAATAATATCTTATTCAAATATACTGGTTGATAGAGGAATTCTGATGAAATGACTAACTAGGTTTCGTATCTAGATCTAAATTTTTATCTTAAAAATCTATAATTTTTCTCTAACTAAGTGTTTTGCACAATATAATCTATACCTATACATGAATTCTCCTATTTTGCCACGTGGCGGCATGGTATACTTCTTTTGCCACGTGCGTCATGGCATTTCTTTCTTGCCACGTGACGACACCTCTCTTGCCACGTGACCGCCAACAAAAATAAACACCATTATAAACATTCAACTAAACCAGGCAAAATCCGATCCGGCTCAAGTGCTTCATATGTTTTATTTTTCTTTACTTGCCAACCGAAATCGGAATGACATTTTTTTGGTTGAACCGAACCAAACCAACTCAAATTCTTTGGTGCCCTCTTGAGTTTGGGCACAAATTCAAACCGCTCACGTACTTCATATGTTTTTTTCTTTTTTTACTTAAACCGAATCGGATTGTTTAGTATAGGTGCCAACCAAATCAACTCAAATTTTTTCTCTTTTTTTTGGTTGAACCGAACCAAATCAACTCAAATCACGTATTTCTATCAATTGTATTCTTTTTCTAAACCGAACCATCAAATTTTTTTATATATTTTACCATCCGCTACTATTAAAATTTTATTAATTTGTCTTTTGATCTTCTAGCTATAAAGTCAATATCAAACGTTACATAAGATCATTATTCATCTATATATATATTGAGTTTTTATTTTTATTTTTTTGTCTTTTGGTCTTCTAGCAATAAAGTTAATATCGGTTACTATTAAATTAGAGAGATTTAAATAACCATATATATATATATATATATATATATATATATATATATATATATATATATATATATATATATATATATATATATTATAGGCATTCCAAAAGTTGTTGCAACGTTTAAAAATCTTTAATTATGAAAGGTTTATAAATTAATCTCTCTTATTACATAGGATCATTATTCACCCGTTACTATTAAATTAGAGAGATTTAAATAACCAATACATGATGGGCATTCCAAAAGTTTTTGCAACGTTTAAAAACCTTTAATTATGAAAGGTTTATAAATTAATCTCTCTTATTATTGTGTATTTCATTTTCATCTTTTTTTTTTATACTATAAACTTAATTATTATTACTACGCTCAAATAGTTCTACTCAAACTTATTTTCTCTCATTTCTCCACTTCCTATTGTTTCTCTCCTATCTAAATTATGGTAATTTTTTTAATGTTTTGTTATGTGATATTTTGTTATTTTTTCTCAGAATACATCGGCGATCCACTATATACATTGATTAATCTACTATTTGGTGTTGCCTTTTTTCGGATCTCCGGTAAATCCTAATACCTATGTGCTCATATTTGTTTTGATTTTAGATATGTTTGTGGTTACATGAAAAATATTGAACAAGATTTAGTTTCTATAATATTTAAAGGATATGTGTAATAGATTTATTTTATTTTAAACTTTATAGTATGAACTTTATACTATCGATTTTAGAATTTGGTAAAATTCTAAAATTTCTTACCATATTTATTAAAGAATAGTGTTGTTTTGGAGTCATATAACTTTAATTCAAAATTTTATAATTTTAAAAAATTAGTATTTAAGATTTTAACTATAATATTAATTTTTTAAATTTTAAATTTTAAATTTTATTATCTACTCACATCATCATGCTCCTACACTAGTTATTACATTAAAGATCAACATCTTTTTATAGAATATGACTTTGTTCGAGGCATGAGATTCTTTGCTCAATCGCTTTCTTCAAGTTTTCTATTTGGTACTTCATGTCAATTGTTGTAAACAAGTTTGATGTGAAATTTTTAAATTTGATGGGCATTTATAAAAATTATAACAACTCATTAACCGTTGAAATTTTTATAAGGGCAATTGTGATAAGGGTGAAACTGCTGTATAGTTCCGTTAGTTAATATTTTATTATTACCTTGCTTCAAAAAATAAAAAATAATTCGCGTATATCGAATTATTCGGAACTAAAGGTGAATTTTTTGGCTTAAGTTTATTATTCGCAAATAATTCGCGTATACCGAATTATTCGGCCAAAAAATGCTCAAAACTTTTAGATAAAAATTTCTTTCCGAATTATTGTCGAATTATTTCCGATTTATTCGCGAATTACCGAAAAACTTTATGAATTTTTGAAATATCTAGATCATAAAAAAAGATGAAGATGGAGACGACAACAAAAATTACTATTACTTTTTTTACTTAATTTATTTTACTTTGTAATTTTTTATTTTTACATTCTTAAAAATTTAAACGATATATGATAGTGGCATAAATGTAGAGAAAAAATTAATTTAATAGCTGAATTTTGAATCCCGAATTTTAATTGATGAACATATAATTTTTGTATAAATTACGTATTCGCGTAATCGACAAATTTATTTTTAAAAACATATTTTTTAATAAATTTAAAAATTAAAGTATAAATTTTATTTGAATTATATTAGTGCCGAATTTTTATGGAATTGGAATTAACTTAATTACAATACCTAGGACTATAGGAGGAAAGAACGGGGGCACGTGGGGTGATAACTGGGTGTGTGCTGTACTGCGATTTGAGGAGCTTCCGTGGGTGACAGAGCGCATGTGGGGAAGGCGGCCCGGCATGTGATGCGAAAGTTACCAGAGTTTTTCTTTCCCTTTATTTATTATCTTTTGGTTCCGGGTTACAAAAAACTAGTTATTTTAGGAATAGGGTTAAGTTGAGTTAAGGTGAAGTTAGAGTATTTTCGTGTTTGGTTAAGAATGTGAGTTAGTTCAGAATTTTTTAAAAAAATAGTGTTTGTTTAGAATAGGTTGGATAAGAAAGATAGTGAATAAAATAAGATTTTGTTTGATTAGAATAGTTGAATGGGTGGGGTGGGGTAGCTAATTCTACGGGGTTTGTTAACCCCACCTATGTGAATCAGGGACGAAGCTAGCACTCGATTACGAGGGGGCCAAAATATATGCAAATCAAAATTTTAGCAAATATGAAAAAATATATTGACTAAATAATTAGTGTAAAAATGTATTATTCTTTTTTATTTATACTTACTAAACTTCTAATTATTTTATTTAAATTATTTAAATCAAATAATTTTTAAATTTATTAAATATAATAATAATTCAGTAAATAATTTAATTTATTAATTTTTACTAAATATAATTGTGACAATAAATGACTATTAGTTGACAGAGCTATTAACTTTAATATAAACTTTAATTTAATTAAATAAAAAATTTATCTAAAATAATTAGAAATTATAAAGGTACTAAATGAAAAAAAAAAACTCAGAGTTGAGAGAACATTATATTAGCCCCAAATTTAAAAAAAAATAAATTACTCATCATACTTTTAAAATTAAATCAAAATATATTTTTTAAAGTTTTTATATATAAAGGACTTCTATGCAAATTATGAAAACTTAGGGGGCCATGGCCCCCTCAGCCCCATAATAGCTCCGCCCCTGATGTGAATCAACAAGGATTCAAACTGAGTCTCTGTATCAACAAGCGATTCGAACTCAGTCTTGCATCAACCACCAAGTTCTTCGTCACTGCTTTAGTGACGGTCGGTCATTATTTCATATTTTTTAGAATAAGTTGGGGTCACTAGACAGAGAAAGAGAGAAGGAGAGAAAGAGAGAGTTGGGAATTTTTTTTTTTCCAGAGAAAAATAGTATTATGTCTTTCATTTATTTTCCTTTGATGTATTTAACTAAGATATAAATAAAAATTATTTATTTCATAAAAAGATATAAGTTCTATATAAATAGAAATTAAATAAATTTTACGTTTCGATAAAAATTGACTCATTTGAGAATAAAATAAATAATGTTTGGATAGTTAGATTAAAATAATATGGAAAAAGTATTATAATTATAAATTAAAATTTTTTTATTTTATTAATTAACATCAAAATATTATTTAAAAATAATTTAATAAATTAATAAATTTATTAGTTATGAATATCGTATAAGATAATGAAATAAATTAATTAACTAATTAAATATAAAAAATAAGCTAACTTTTTAATTAGTAAGTAAATTATTTTAGTTAGATAATTAGTAAAAAAATTTAACTAGATTAGTAAAAATATTAATGGTTGATCAATATAAAGATTAGTTTATGGATAAACACATCGAACTATTAATTTTTCTTAGCTAATTAATTATAAATAATAAAATAGTTAATTACTTTATTATTTAAGTAATAGATAATAATTTAAATATATTAATTTTATTAAATTAATAATTTAGTACCATAATTAAAATTAAATACAGATTTTAATTAAGATTGTTCTCACTTGGGAACAACATTGTTCTAGAAAAAGGTGGAATAGTAATTCCAGTACTCTTATACCAGTTTATTTCAGAAAAAGAAAAACGGTTGTTCCCAGTCTCCCAAAATTGCATTTGGGCATAAAGGGAGGAATAAGATTTTATTCCTCCCTTTATACCTCTCTTTTCTGAAAATAAATTTAGCTGAAAATATGAATCAACTAGAATTCTAATTTGAGATCTCGAGTTTCAACCACCAAATCCTTTATCTAGGGACAGAGCCATTGAGGAGCCCCACAGTGGCCATGGCCCCCCCCTCAACTTTTTAAATTACATGAAGATCCTTTATAATAAAAATAAAATATTACAGATTTTAATTTTAGGGGGCCAAATTAATTTTTTAGGGGCCATGACACCCCTCAATTTTTTAAAATTATATAAAGATCATTTATAATAAAAATTAAAATATTATAGATTTTAATTTTAGGGGGCTACATTAATTTTTTTAATAAAATTTGTCTTAATTTTTTGGTCCTTTCCTTTCAATTCTCATAGTCTTGTTCTCTCAAATATATTGTCCTATTCGAGATCAAAATTCTTTTCTATCAAATTTAAATTTTGCCACTTGTATTTGTAACACCAAAGAATAATAACTTGCCCAACCACCGGCCCAAAATGCTTAAGCCCAGTTATTATTATTAGTGTCCAAGTCTCATATAAACCCAATGACAAACTCATTTCCATCCGATGTGGGACTATTGGGGTGTCACAGTACTAGGGACTGTCGGTGTGGAATTTGGATTGTTGGTGTGGAAAGAGAGAGGAGAGCCAAACTTATCATATTATTTGAGTAAACGTCAAATACTATATAGCTAGCATTTGCTCTATTTATAATAGGCTAAAGTACATAAATTTTTTCATAAATATTTAATTTCTATTTTCTGAAAGGTTTTAATTTTATTATTGATTTAACAAAAAATATTAATGTAGAGAATAACATAAATAGAAAAACAAAACCACAAACTACTAAAGTGATATATTTTAAATCACATGATATTAAAATAAGAAAGAGTGAAATTATAGTGATGGTATTTGAAGTTTTTTTATATTATTTATAATGGGCTAAAATATAGAAAATTTCTTTATAAATATTTTTTTTTTGACTTTCTAAAACTTATATTTTATCTCTTAAAATTTTAAAAATATATTTAGAGTAGGCCTTAATGGAAAGGAGATAACGACCAAATTATTTTTATATTTTTATAAGAAAAAAATAATTTTTTAATATATTTATTCCATTTGGAAGAATATTTTTGATATAAATTATAAGAAATTGTGGATACGATGAAATCCCGATGAATGGAGGCTAAATGCAATAATTTGAAATGTCGAGAAAACAAAATATAAGTTTTCGAAAGTTAATTAGAAAGAAAAAGTAAAAAAATGAGTACTTAGAAGCGAGTTTTTTTTTTTTTTGTAATTTTACCCTTATGTAATTTTACCCTTATTATAATAAAATAATAATATTATTATTATATTAAATTTTATCTATAATAATAATCATTATTCTGCTAATTCATCGACAATATAATAAAATATCCAAAAATGAATTGTCCGGAGCACGAGGCATTTTGCTTTCTCGATGTAGATACTGCCATGGCTTCCGCGGTGTTATACGGGCCGCTAATGGCGGCGAAGGAGTGCTCCTTGTCACGGACTTAACGAATTTGCTCGCAATACCCGTGCGGCGCTCAACTACCTTCGCGTAGTTAGCAAGCCTTCCTCTCTACTTGATAAGTTAGGACCTACTCGCCCTAGACTAAGAACAAGAGAGAGATAGAGAGAGTTTGTAGAAAGCTCTTCTATTGCATAAGTTGAGAATACAAAGTAGATTACGAGGTTTGAGGGAGGAGGCCACACTATATATAGGCCACTCACCATAAATGAAAGCATACCAAAAGACATAGATAATAAATGCTAGTACGGTCTCCCAAGCGACTTACATTTAATGCCTACGTAAACCCGGCGGACACCTAGAAACTCCAAAGGACTCTTGAGTCGTCGGCCTCTGCGCCAATCAGTCTCGAGATCCACAACTAGAAGCTTCCAGAAGATCAAGCAAAATGGGTCACTGTCGAGGAAAAGTCAGCGGGAAAACTTTTGCCCGTGACATTCTCCCCCACCTATTGCGCAGACGCCCTCGTCGCGCGCTGGTGCTGGAAGTCGTCGATCATCTTCTGATACTTCCAGAGAGTGTCGGCCTTCTCCTAGCTTGCTTCGCCATGCGGGAGGTTCTTCCACTTGACAAGGTACTCGATGGTCCTCGGGATGCCGCGGCGCCGAAGGGTGCGGGTATCCAACAGGGCTTCGACCTCCTTGTCGATAGCAGTGGTCATAGTGGCGGGAGCGCGCCGCGACACGCCCCGGCTCGGGTCTTCCGCGTCTTCATGGTAGGGCCGCAGGCAGCTAGCATGAAAGACAGGATGAATCTTCAGGTTGGCAGGGAGTTGTAGCTTGTACGCCGCCTTGCCAGCCCTCTTTACAACAGTGAAAGGCCCCTCGTACTTCCGCAAAAGCCCACGATGCACTTTTCGGAATGCCTTGAACTGTTGAGGTTGAATTTTGATCAGCACTTGATCGCCCTCGGCAAACTCCAAGGGTCGCCGCTTCGCATCGGCCCACTTCTTCATTCGATGTGCCGCCTTCTCAAGACAGGCTCTTGCAAGATCACCTTTTTCCTGCAAGTGGTTAGTAAAATGAAGAGCCATTGGGCTGCGGCCCTGCTCGCCCGCAGCAGCGGAATGAGGAGTGAGAGGTTGCCTTCCCGTTGCCAGCTCGAACGGGCTCAGGTTCGTCGACTCGCTCCGCCGCAAGTTGTAAGAGAACTGGGCCACATCCAGATGATGCACCCAATCCTTCTGGTTGGCACTGACATAGTGCCGCAGGTACTCCTCCAGCAACGCATTCACCCGCTCCGTCCGGCCGTCTGCGGGTGGAAGCTAGTGGAAAAGAGCAACTCTGACCCCAAGATCTTGAACACCTCTGTCCAGAACTTGCCTGTAAAGCGTGGGTCTCGATCGCTCACAATGTTTTCGGGGACGCCCACGCCTTCACCACATTGCCGACGAAGAGGCCGCGCCGCTTCCTCCGCCGTGCAATCCGTCTGCCGCAATGAAAGTCCCGTACTTTGAGAATCTGTCCACCACCACGAGGATGGACCCCAACGCCCCCACCTTGGGCAAGGCGGAGATGAAGTCCATGGAAATGCTCTCCCACGGACGCGTCGGTGTTGGCAAGGGCTCGAGTAAGCCCCCGGGCTTCTGTCGCTCCACCTTGTCCTGTTGGCAAACAAGACAAGTTCGCACGTAGGCCTCAACGTCTTCGTGCATGCGAGGCCAATAGTAGGCGGCCTCGAGTAGCGCCATGGTCCGCTTCTGACCAGGATGTCCAGCCCAGTTGGAGTCGTGGCACTCCTTCATGAGTTCACGACGAAGATTGCCCCATCTAGGCACGTAGATGCGTCGCCCCTTGGTGAGGAGCAGTCCATCGCTCAGCCAGAACCGTCGCGCCTTGCCCTCCTTGACAAGTCGCACCAGTCCTTGGGCCACAGGGTCCTCGCTCGTCCCTTCGCGGAGTCGCTCCCTGATGGTGCTTTGGAGCTGGCACACCGCTGCCAGTTCCGCTTTGCGGCTTAATGCGTCAGCCACAAAGTTCTCCTTCCCGGGTTTGTACTTGAGTTCCATGTCGAACTCCGCCAGAAGTCCCGCCACCGCGCCGCTTGGGTGACGGCTTCTTTTGAGTAAGGAAGTAGCTCGTCGCGACATTGTCCGTCCGCACCATGAACTTGCTTAAGGAGATAATGCCGCTGTGTTCTGAGGCAGTGTACCACCGCAGTCATCTCCTTCTCTTGCACAGTATACCGCCGCTCGGTGTCGTTGAGCTTGCGGCTCTCATAGGCGATAGGATGTCCATCCTGCACGAGGACACCACCTATAGCAAAATCTGAGGCATCAGTATGTACCTCAAAGGGTTTGGTGCAGTCGGGTAGACGCAACACCGGATCTTCCGTCACCGCCCGCTTAAGATTCTCGAATGCCTCCGCGCATCGAGGGGTCCAGTCCCACGCCTGGTTCTTCTTTAGCAGGTCCGTCAAGGGGGCCGCTCGAGCGGAGTAGCCCGCAATGAAGCGACGATAGTAGTTGACGAGTCCGAGGAAAGATCGCAGCTCGGACACCGTCGTGGGCGCCTCCCACTCGCAGATAGCTCGCACCTTCTGCTGGTCCATGTGGAGTTGCCCTCGGCCTATCCAGTGGCCAAGGAAGTGCACCTCTTCCTTCGCGAAGGAGCACTTCTCTTTCTTGACGCAAAGCTGGTTCTCCCGCAGTACTTGAAAGATCGTCCGGATGCTCGACGTGCTCCTCCAACGTGTTGCTGTACACGACGATGTCGTCGAGGTACACAACCACGAACTTGTCGAGGTAGGGGTGAAAAAGCTTGTTCATCAAGGTGCAAAAGGTTGCCGGCGCGTTCGTCAGACCGAACGGCATGACAAGGAACTCGTAGGCCCCGTACCTAGTCACGCACGCGGTCTTTTCCTCATCACCCTCTGCAATTCGTACTTGGTAGTACCCGGAGCGGAGATCGAGCTTGGTGAAGAATTTTGCTCCGCCCAACTGGTCGAAGAGATCTGCAACCAGAGGAATAGGGTACTTGTTTTTGATAGTTACCTTATTGAGCGCTCTGTAATCGATACAGAGCCGCAGGCTTCCGTCCTTCTTCCGCTGGAACAAGACAGGTGCTCCATAGGGTGCCTTTGACGGTTGAATGAAACCTGCATCGAGGAGGTCCTTCAGTTGCCGCTGCAACTCCTCGAGCTCTGGCGGGGCCATGCGGTATGGCGCCTTTGCAGGCGGCTTGGCTCCTGACTCGAGCTCGATCGCATGATCCACTTCCCGCCTTGGTGGTAGTTTCTTTGGCAGTTCCTGGGGCATCACGTCGCTGAACTCACCCAGGACCGCATCGATTGCTGCTGGTGGGCACTCCTCCTCGAGGTCCACAGCGCCTACCTCGCGGATGGCCGCAAGATAAGTAAGCTCCCCGCGCCTCACTCCTTTACGCAATTGCAGAGCGGAGAGAGTAGAGGTTGCCGCTGGTTCACTGGGGCTCGCCAAGACCATGCACGGGCCAGACTCCTCCATGATGCTCATGGCCCCAAGGTGCGGCATCGGAACCGCCTTCGATGAAGCAAGGAAGTCGATGCCGAGGATGACCTTGAAATCGTCGATGGTCGCAGCGGTGAAGTTCGTTGTCCCCGACCAGGGTCCAACAGCGATCTCCACCCCTTTGGCTATGCCCGCAACAGGCTGTGCCGCAGAGTTGACAGCCTTTATCTTGCTTGTGTCTTTCTCAAGTGCGAGGCCCAGCCGCTTGGCCTCAGACTCGGTGATGAAGTTGTGGGTGGCTCCGGTGTCCACGAGCGCACGAGTGGCCCTCCCATTGAGGGTCACATCAACGAACAAAAGCTCCTTCTTGAGCGGTTTGGTCGCCCGCCCCTGGATTGCATTGACAAGTCGCAGAGCACCCATCTTTGGTTCCGCCTGGTCCTGGCTCTCCTCAGCCTGGATGGCATTGACAGTCTTTTTCTTTGGGCAATCTCTCGCCCAATGATCGCCTCCACAGACGTAGCAACACACCGTCTTCTTCTCGCATTGGGCCTTTCTTCTCTTGGCCCTTGTTATCTCGCTGCTCGCGGCGATCTCCCCCACCCTTGGCCTTGCCCGCCTTAGATGGTTTGCCACGAGAGGCATCTGGCTTGTCATACTCCAGCAGCTTCTCCGCTTGGGCAATAGCAGAGTTCACGTCCTTGACGTCCCTCGCCACAAGCTCCTTGTTTGCCCACGGTTGGAGACCGTCGAGGAAGAAGAATAACCTGTCCTCCTCAGCCATACTGGTAATAGCAAGCATTAGTTTGGAGTAGTCCTTGACATACTCCTTAAGGGTACCTGTGTGTTTGAGTCGTCGCAGCTTGCCTCCGCGCCAAGTATTCGACGTGCTCGGGTAGAACCGTGCCTTGAGCTCGCGCACGAAGTCCTCCCATGTGTTCAGGTTGCATTGGCCCTTCTCGGCTTCTACAGAACGCCGACGCCACCACAGCATCGCGTCGTCAGAGAGGTACATGGATGCGGTTTGGACCTTGTCCTCCTCGTCCTCGATCCGCAGCGCCCTGAGGTAGCGCTCCATGTGCCAAAGGAAATTGTCTATCTCCTTCTCGTCGCGTGTTCCCTTGAAGCATTGGGGTTCAGGGACACGGACCTTTGGGGTGTACTCCTTATGCGTCTCGCCGCCTCGAGCCACCGCCTTCTCAAGGATGACCACTCTTGTCTTGAGGTCCTCGACCTCGTCGATTCGAGTGACCAACTCCTCGATTATGCCTTTCCGCTCGTTGTCACGACTGGTGACGTTGCCTTGGAGCTTCTCAAGCTCGCCACGAAAGGTCGCCATGGCAGTGGCAACACTTTCCTCCATGCTACGCATTTCGTCGTTAAATGAGTTAAAGGTTAGAGTCATCTCATTGTACCTTTCACCCACTTTCGAAAGGATGTCCTCCACTACTGCAAGGCGATCCTCAATCACCGCGGAATCCTTCGTGATTCGCGTCTCCTTGCCTTTGCCACGCTTTTGCTTCGGAGGTTCATCCCCAACGTCGACGACTCAAAGACGGACGACGTCATGGTTCCTTCTCGAACCGGCTCTGATACCAACTGACACGGACTTAACGAATTTGCTCGCAAAACCCGTGCGGCGCTCAACTAACTTCGCGTAGTTAGCAAGCCTTCCTCTCTACTTGATAAGTTAGGACCTACTCGCCCTAGACTAAGAACAAGAGAGAGATAGAGAGAGTTTGTAGAAAGCTCTTCTATTGCATAAGTTGAGAATACAAAGTAGATTCTGAGGTTTGAGGGGAGGGGAGGCCACACTATATATAGGCCACTCACCATAAATGAAAGCATACCAAAAGACATAGATAATAAATGCTTGTACGGTCTCCCAAGAGACTTACATTTAATGCCTACACGTAAACCCGAAGGACACCTAGAAACTCCAAAGGACTCTTGACTCCTCGGCCTCTGCGCCAATCAGTCTCGAGATCCACAACTAGAAGCTTCCAGAAGATCAAGCAAAATGGGTCACTGTCGAGGAAAAGTCAGCGGGAAAACTTTTGCCCGTGACATCCAGCTGCATTGGACCCACAATTAATTACAAAAAAAAAGTTAATGTTCAACAGGTTCCTACAAATAATATAGTAAGTTACGGATATGTTTTTACAAAATTCAACTTTTATATATTGTTATCAGAATCGTCTAATATTTTTAAATATACCCTTCTAATTTAATTTAGGGGCAATTACTTATATATCTCGAAAAGTTTCCGATTTTTCGATTTATTCTCTTAGAAGGCTAATATTGAAAATACCCTTCCTAAGTTCCAACCTATTTCTAATATACCCTTAGAGTTAAAATCTGTTAAGTAACTCTGTTATCTCTGTAAAATTACTATTTTGTCCTTTTCAAATATACCCTTATACCATCACTATCTTTCTTATTTGCCCTTAAAATCAGGAGTACAAAAGTATTTCGACTTTTGGTCTTTTTCAATATACCCCTCTACCGTCACAAACACTTCTTATTTGCCCTTAAGCTAAGGGCGAAATTGGTATTTTAATTTTTTTTTAATGTGGTAGATATTTAATTTATGTTTAACCCAAATTAACTTAACAGACATAACTCTGGGGGTATTTTGTAATAACGGTGGAACGTATGAGGGCATTTTAGAAAGAAAAAAATAGGAATAAATCGAATATTTTCGACGCATTTATGAGGGGTATATAGGCAATTATCCCTTTAATTTATTATCACAAAATATCGCTTATTTTATAAGTGAAATGACCTTTTCGTATCACAAATATGTCTCTCTAAAAATTTTAACCATTAATGTGAGAGATAAAAAAAAGTTAATTCACATTATTAACTAACTAGGGTTAAGCATTAAGCATTTATCTATGTTTAACTAATTATTTCTAGCAGATCCTAACGTTAGAGAGATATTTGAAAATATCAGAACTTTTGTTGGGGCAATAAATATAAAGTTAAATTTTATAGAAACGTATTTACAATTTACTATATAATATTTGTAGGGATCTGTATAAAATTAATTCTTATAAAAATTACCTGCACCTTGCCTCCTGTCACAGTAATCCTTCAACACAAAAAATTTTAACAATCACTTCGTTGCCGTCCTTCCGTTAAATTTTTCCGTTAAAATTAACGGCTAAAGCTGGCATGGAGCCACGTGGGTAGCCAGATCAGCAGCCTGGCGAACTATAAACAAGCTTTTGACACACTAATGTAAAGTGTAAATTAATTTTAAGAGTTTTTTTTTTTATAATTTATAATTAAGCCTATAAATTTAATTTTGGATACAAATTTTTTAGTTTAAATTTTAGTTTCAGATCAGAATTTTAAATTTTGAATTAAAATTTAAAATTCCATTGTAGATTTTGAATTCAATTTTAAATTGAAATTGAAATTTACATTGAATTTTAAATGTAAATTTAGATACAAAATAAAATTTTAATTTAAATGCAAATTGAAATTTTAAAATCTTAATTTTAAATTTGTAACTCAAATTTAAAATTTGAATTTAAAATTTAACCTTTAATTCAAATTTAGATTTTGGATTCAAATTTCAAATTCAATTTTTGATTTTGATTTAACTTTGCATTTGAATTTAAATTTCAAATCTAAATTTAGATTAGATATATTTTAAATTTAAATTTAAATTTAAATTTTAAAATTTAAAATTTAGATTATAAGTAAAATTTAAAATCTAAATTTAAATTTTAGATTTTGAAGTTTAATTATAACTGAGGGATTAGTTCAAACATGTTGCTTTTTTATCCTCCCGCGCGGCGCCACTCAAGGCATGTTTGTTTCAACGTAAGTAGACTTGGGGTGGAAGTGGACTTTGGGTTGAAGTGGAGTTGGAGTGAAAGTTAGTTAAAGTTACTTCATTGCTTGTTTGTTAATCATTCTGTCATAGCTTCATAGTCATTGTTGTTTGGTAGGAAGTCGATGACGTAAAAAATATAGCTCTCCACTCCCGGTATATATACTTACCTCCGAACTGTGGAAGTGCAGTTCAGCAGTTAGTTTTGACTGAAAGAAACTTAGGCGAATGGGCGCATTTAATGCACGTGGCAAAGTATAAGCCTTATTATTATTATTATTTTAAAAAGCATCATTCAACTATTCTTTTTTCTTTTTTTAGAATTAATTTCATACAATCCACTACAAATATAGTGAATTACAATTATATTAATTACAAATATATTTCTACAAAATTCAACTTTCATATGTTGTCCCAAGAAAAATTCGATATTTTCAAATATCTCATTCAATATTTTTTTTTTCGTAATTAATTTCATATAGGTTCTTACAAATATAGTGAATTGTAGAGTGAAGTAAGAATACTTCTAAAAGTACCAAATGAGTGGCGCTTTAGGAGTTTTAGCCCTTGGACGGAGAGCTGCTAGGTTGAGATAATGGTGGTAGGTAGTGGTAGGTGGAATAGTGTTTGATCCGAGGGATATTAGTAATCAAAGAGTAGATCCAAAGGTTAGAAACTTAAAAGCACCAAGTGGGTAGTGCTTCTAAAAGTATCCTAGCTCAACTCGTGAAGAGCTCTCGTGAATTGTAAATATACTTCTACAAAATTTAATTTTCATATGTTGTCCTTACAAAAATTCTGAATTTTCAAATATGTTCCTTCTATTAGAATCCATTAGAAAAAATTATTTAACGATAATCAAGTAAAATACTTAACCTTAGTTAGTTACTGAGGTGAATTTACCTTTTCACCTCTCTTTAATTAATAGTTGAGATTTTTGGAGGAACATATTTTTACGCCCAAAATGTCATTTCACTTATAAAATAAATAATGTTTTAAGGTAATAACTCAGAGGGATATATTTAAAAACATCGTGACTTTTGTATGACAATATATGAAAGTTTAACTTTATAGGGATATATATATATTTATAATTCATTATGTTTGTAGGGATCTCTGTATGAAATTAAGTTTTTTTAATACATACACAAATGCTATTAAAATTACTGATTAAAATGCTAGAGTATTGTGACGCCCCAACTTCCCAGGGGTCACCCATCCTAGGACTCCCGTCCCAGTGACGCTTAACTCTCTTAACCTCGCCTCACCACCCAAAATGCTTAAAGTTAAGAGTTTAGCCCTATTATATCTCATATATAGGACTATCTCGGTCTCACAATCTCCCTACCTTAAGCCCTTATGTCCTCGCAGCTCGTACTCACAAGTACTGTGCGATGTGAGACTCGTCTCGCTAGCCCGTCATCCAGACCCTGGCTCAGCCGAGACTCATCTCACACTTCCGGCTGGTAATTGGCTCTGATACCATCTGTGACGCCCCAACCTCCCAGGGGGACACCCATCCTAGGACTACTCCCGTACTAGCACGCTTAACTCTCTTAACCTCTTGGGTCTTGCCACCACCCAAAGTGCTTAAGCCGGGTTAAGAGTTTAGCCCTATTATATCTCATATATAGGACTATCTCGGGTCTCACAAGTAAATATTCAACATATTTTGACATAAAAATAACAAAATACATAAAAATAATTAAAAGTAACTTGATAAAAAATTTAATGTGTCTATAATAGATTTATTTTATATTTTTATATTATTTAACTCGTGTCTTTTAATAAAATTATTAGATTTTGTCTAACAAAATAGATTTACTAACAATAATACTGAGATTGGTAGGAAAAGAAGTTAATAATATCTATGAAAAGAAAATAGCACAAGATAAAAAAATAAGAATAAATCTAAAATACTTGTGATCAGAGTTAGCCCACAATGAAGTCTATGGTAATATTCTCCCACTTCTAAACGAGTATAGGTAAATTTTATTACCTGTTAGAAATTAGTGCTTTGCCGTTATTTGTTGGCACGCTAAATATTGAACCATTTAGCCCCAACATCACCTTTTATTTTGGGCCACAATTAATATATTTTTAAATTCTTATACATCTTGCTACCACCTGGATATATAGTGTACATGAAAATGATGTGCCTTTCTCAAAATCTCCCTCTAGATCTCCGAGACATTGGAGACACCAACCTACCACGAAACCATAAGACTTCATTAGAGTCCATGGAAAAATTCTCCACATGCCGACTCTCAAAGCTGGATGAGACCATTGGAGTTTCATATTCGATGTTTACTTTTTTCTAATCCTTTCCAACAAGGTTGATTGCACACTAAGTATCATAAGTTTCACCGCGGTGTTGTACGCTACAACCTTCAACTCGAACTGTTGTATATTCTCTTGTAGTAGCACTTGGTTCGTGATCAATATTGCGAGGTTCTTCGTGGACTTCCGACTTAGTGCGTCTACTACCATATTTACCTTTTTAGGATGATATAAAATAGTGACAGCGTAATCTTTTAATATTCATTTTTTTTTTTGGTGAACGAATATTTGAGACTTTTATGGTCCGTCTAAATCTTACAATGCGTGCCATATAGATAGTTTTGTCATAACCTTAGGGTGAAAATCACTACGAGCAACTTTAGGTTATAGGTAAGGTAATTTTTTCGTAGTTCTTCAATTGTTGAAAGACATAGACTATGACCTTTTCTCCCTGTATCAATATGCACCCAATATTATTTCGGGATGTATTACTATACACCATAAATTCTTTCCCCACTATAAATAAAGAGAGAATTGGTGTTGATGTTAACTTGGTCTTAACTAGTTGGAGCTTTTATTGCATTCCTCTGTTACGCCCCATGACCGCCACTTTGGTCTTCGAGTACATCTACGTACGCCGAACCGATTAACTTCTCTTGTCCGCCCGAGGCTCTACAACAACAAAGCATGTATAAAGCATTTGCCCAGGAATAATTGTAATATATATAGCTTGCACGAGGACAAGCAACAATCAAGCAAGTGAAAGTAAACTAGCTATTTGTGACGCATTGAACTTTCGCAAATAGCAAGGTTCGAGTGTTGGATGCGAGTTCTGAGCTTTTCCAGATTTTCTGGAGGGTCGTTGACTGTGTTCCGACCTATGGCACGTGTACCGAGGTTAGCGGATGAATCCCTAGCACTAAAGTCCAAAAGCTTGGATTTTAGGTTGCTCTCTGATTGCAAGTTTGGGGGTCTCAGACGCACAAGAAAGTTGCACGCATAAAGAATGGTTGCTATACCGGTACAGGGGGGATTTGTACGGTATGGAATGGTCGGAGTGCCCAACCCGAGCCTCGGTTTGGTCAAGCTGCAGGTCCGTACGCAGATCTGCTTGTACTGACTGCAATACGGCACAAATGCGCGCTAAAATCCGAACCGCAGGATCGTTTGGCATTTTGTTGCTTCTAATAAAGCACCCCTTGCCCTTAGGGCTTTCCCTTGTGCTGAGAACAAGAGAGAGAGAGAGGTAAGAGAGTTCCCTCTTTTCCCTCTTTTGATTTGCCTTGGTTTATGGTGGATTTCAAAGAGATTGATCATCTCTTTTCTTCTCTTTTGCTTTTGGGTGACTACTCCACCATGGTTGAAGCTTGGAGCTTGGATTTGAAGCTTGAGGGAGGAAAGATCTTCAAGCTTTGAGGGTTTCGAGCCTTGTTTGGAGGTCCTAGAAGGTAAGTAACTCATCTCCTTCCTCTAGATTTGAGTTTGGTTGCTTCTTTATAGATGAAACCCTAGATGTGTAGTTTAGGGTTTATTTTGGGGATTTGCAACATAGGGTTTTTAGAGTCCAATTAATTGGTTTAGAACCTTGATTTAGGTTGCTTTGGAAGGGATTTACACTTCATTTGAGGTTTCGAGAGGGATCCTTCACCTAGGTGAGTTTTTCCCCGTTCTCCGATTCTCGATATTCGCAGCTTGAGTCGTGGGCTCGTCGCTGACCTTGTAACTTTGTGGGTGAACTTGCTAGGGTGCTAGGAGTCCGGAAAGTGTCGTGCTGGCGACCCGGAGCGTGCGAGGTTCATCGGTGGGTTTGGCCTCACCTAGCTGTGAAGACTGAAATTTTGACTGTGCCATTTGACTCTCTGTTGATAATGTTTATGTGTGTAATTTAATTACATAAGCACTGGTCAAGTTTCAGGAGAAAAGGAGCTAAAACGGAGAAGTTACGCGATTATTACTTTTCACTTAAAGTGAATAGTAACCCGGTTTTCTGGAGAAGCCGCAGAGGAGAGTTGGCTTCGACGCGTACGGACTCCGATCATAGCACCAATAGCTCGTTTCGACCGGTTCACCTATTCGGAACCAATGGCACCGACGATTCATGATTCGAGGCACGATTTTCGAGAAAAGGAGTTTTATCGAAATGAGGGTTTTCGCACTTTGCTATTCTTGCATTGTGAAACTCCTTGGACTCCGTACATGTGACCTAGAGTTGAATGAGGGATGTTTGGGGTTCCTACTAGTGGTAGGTGAGCTGAATTCAGAGGCGGAAGCTCGAATTCGAGGGTTTACACATTGGTATATGTGTATTAGTGGGTATGTTGGAGAGAGGATAGACTTCTTCGCGAATCCGAAATCAATCGAGGCGAACCAAAATCACAGGTTTGTTGCCCTCGACGTGCTGAACGCGATGGCGCGATCTGTTTGCTAATCCGACGAACGGATCGCCGGATATTGCATGAAGTTCGCTAAGGGGTCGAGAGTGGAAAGTCGGGAAATTCGCAAAAGTCGTAATATTTTATGTGTCGAATCTCCCGAAATCGGACATGGCGGTGCGTACGTGTAAGACACTCGCGCTACGAGGGTCTGAATTGTAAATAATCAGCATTGGAGGATCTTTATGCAGGATGTGCATATATTTATATAGAGGTTGTACTAGGGTTTCTCCTAGCTTTTGGTATTCCCATTATCTGACCTAACCCTAGCCGACTCCCGCCGCCTCTACCGTCACGCCCGTGGCCGCCAATTTGGTCTGATTCGGCGCCGAACAGATCCGAACGGACAGTAGTTTTCCCCGTACGTTCAAGGCGTCGCAATCCATACAATTACAAGAGGTTCCAAAAAGGAATAGATATCACAATCGATTGCATGAGGAAGTATCATAAACATAAAAGCCTACTTGCTATTACAACCATTCGTCTCAATTTAGAATTTTACATTAACTTTAAACTTTAAACTTCCTAATACACTCTAGTTATTACAAATTTAATTACAATTTGTTCTCCCTTGCTATACCCCTAAGCTCGTCACAACCGGGGTACTTCTATCTCTCGGTCTCCCGGTAGGCGCTATCTACCGAGCTACGCCTTGCTCATCGCCGGCCGCGCTACTCACGTATGTACCGTACCCCAAAAACAACACGGGGGTGAGAACTATTGTCCATAGTTCTCAGTGGGTACGGCCACCCAAGAGAAAAGCTCGACCAATAGGTCCAAGGAGGCACAGCAGATATGTTAGTCCAAAACACATATATAGATATATAATTGCAACTAACATAAAAACCTGCCTCGCAATATGCAATATGCAAATCATTACTTAGCTCTTAGCTTTTCTTTACTTTATTGCTATTCTTTACTTTAGCCTTTCCATTCTTACTTAGCTATTGATTAAGTTAGCTATTTATATTCTTACTCTTTACTCTTGGCACATATGCTATTTAGCAAATACTTCTAAGGTCCACTCTACCTTAGCTCACTATGCCACCCGACTCGGTCTTGAGTCAATCAAATGCGGATAATCCACCCGCTGTCTAGCCCGAGGTGTTGGACGTCTCACAACTACCCCACCGTCACGCCGCCTCTCGTGACTCGGCCTGAGCGGCGAAATCGTCGCACACGCTCGTCACCCTCAGTGGTGTCCCAACTCTGGAACGGCTCGAGTCACCTGACATGGCCGTGCTGGTGGCGAACACGGCGTACTTACCCAGCGTGGACTAAAGTCGTGACCTTACCATCTGGCGGCGAACTATCGCATCACACCCAACAATGGATCGAGTCACTTCCCCACCGGCGGCGCACGTATCGTACTTACCCCAAAGAATGGTTTCCAAACTCATGGTGTCAACACTCATGGCGGTCTGATCCTCACCCGGCTTAACCGATATCGAACTCATTTCGGCTCACCCACCCGGCGGCGAAATCGCCGCACCACGCCACGTCAGTGGTATAGCCCTGGACGGCGAAATCGTCGCACACGCCCGCACCCTCGCAGTGCACATATCACGGAATTCCATGAATCTGTTCCACTTAGCTTGAGGGTTAGCTAGGCCCTCAAGAGACGACCCTCTAGGTCCATTGTCTTTACCTCCTAGGTCTACTTGACACTAGGGTTTATTCTTTGTCACATAACCTAGGTTTCTAACTCTAGGTTCCACGTCATTCGAACTCGACCTATGTTTATTAACACTAGGCCCACTATTATCTTTATCCAACCTATGTCCTCGACACTAGGTTCACTGTTCTTTACCTAGATCCATATGACTCTAGGTTCACTACAACCTATGTTCTTTACACTAGGTTTGATGCCACACTCCTAGGTCCATTGACTCTAGGTTTACTATAACCTATGTTTATTAACACTAAGTTGGATGCCACTCGATCTATATGTGTATTAGTCCATGACTCACATTCTTACTTAGCATTCTCTTACTTAGCATTCTTATACTTGGCATTCATATGTTAACCATTCCATTTACATGCACATAATTATATCTAGCATGTACTCACTATGCTAAGCATGCATTTATTCATACATTTCATTTAGCATCTAGTTCATACATCAACTTAGCATGCATCTCACGTATTTGCAACTAGACTCTAGTTCATGCATTTATCTAGCATTTAACTCATGCATTCTCTTAGCATATAACACTATGTTCTTTAACATGCATTTCTATACTTGCAACATATGTCAATTATATGCATCAACTTGAAACCATTACTCTTAGACATATTTAGGCGACCTAGTCGCTTCGGTAAACACAACCCACCTCAATTCGTACTCCGATTGCTCGTCGACACTTGCAATCGGCCGCCCGCGGCACTCTTGACCCGGTTCGGCTCGAACTCTTGCACGACCAACCAAACGGTCTCCGAATTGCAATCCGAGACTTTGTACCGTTGCCCCACGCCTTTAAGTTGCCCCAGTTCCGTTTTCATGAATTTAGGGCTTCTATCTCGCGTGCTGCGGACATCTGGTAAGAATATAGTAATATATTAATATCTTTGCAACCGCTAGTCGGATCACCGAACCGAGCGCGCCAACGCGTTCGTTGCACCCCCAATTAGGTTTACATGGGGTCAAATGAGATCAATCTCATCTATTTCTAAAAACCCCATTTTGGAGCCTTAGGTTTGCATCTATGCAATCCCACCATTTTGATCTCTAGAACAAGCAATAGAGAGCTTGTCTAACCTCTAGGAACTCATCTAAGAGCATTAGAGCCATCCATAGGGTGCTTAGAGCAAACCCTAGAAATCCACCATTAGAGCTCTACGAAGAGAACATGGTTTTCATGTGTTCTTCGGCTACTACGTGGTTTCTACACTTGTAGAGAGTCCAAAATCCTAGGTTTAGGGTTTAGAAACCCACTACCAGGAGATTTACCATGAGAGGGGCAAGAGCTTACCTCTCCAAAGCTTGCTCTTGCACAAGGGAGAAGAAGAGGATGGCCATGATCATCTCCATCTTCATCTTCTTCATCATCTCCTTCTTTTCCTTCTCTCTTTTCTTTCTTTCTTTCTTCTCTTCTCCTTTTTCTTCTTGCTGTCGAACAGGGAGGGAGAGAGAGAGGTCTGTGAGGGAGAAAGAGAGAGGGAGAGAGTTTTAACACCCTCTATACACATAACCCCTTGCTAAATTGCTATAAAGCCCCTTAACTTTTCATCTATTGCATGTACCTCAACCGGGCATTTTGTCAGAGACCTGCCTCCATGTCCTGGGTCCGGACTCCAAGTACTTCGCCGCAGTCCCATCGCGCGTGGGATCCGACCACCACCGGGATTCGGATCCCGTGGGCCTTTTCCAGACTTAGCCAAATTTTCAGCTGACTTCGCAGGGGTGGACCGGTCCTGGCCTCCTGATCCGGATCCCGAGAGCAGGATTTTCAGGACTTAGCCATTTTTTCAGCTTTTTCACCGTTTCTTCTCCGTTTCAACTCACTTTTGACCCGTTCGACCTCCGATTCGTTTCAAATCGAACCGAGACTCTCCAAACATGATTTATATCATGTCCACATCATTATCTCATCCGCACAAGCGTCGGATTTAGCTCGTGGCCCAAGATAGCCTTTCGGGCTTCGTTCGCGCACCTAGTGCACCGAAACACCCGAAAGCTTCCAAACTTCATGGGAACCATTCTTATGGCCTTCTAAGCCAACATACCTCGTGACCTCATGACTTTAGAAGTTCGGGGTGTTACATTCTCCCCACCTTAAAAGAGTTTCGTCCGCGAAACTTACTTGTCTCCATCAATTCATACCCCAACTCAATTTATCGAGTAATCGGGGGTCCAATGCACTTTTCACTTCGGGGTGGCATTTCCTTTATCTGAATTATCCAAAGGTACACTACGAAGATTGTGACACTAATCCCACTCACTCTTGCCAATCATATCCTTAAAAGTGCATTACGGCCCAACTTCATTTCTCCCGTGGCTTTCACTATTCAAGTGTCTCCTAGAGACCACTTATCTCAAACTTTCACTTGCCACGGCTAATTCGGCCTCGTTGCCGCAACCAACTCACACGAACGCTTTGTTCGTGACTCGAGGCCAACTCATCAATAGAGTTATCGGCCAATTCAATCTCCTCAATCTCTATGGGTGGACCAATAGTCACCAACCCAACGTCGGTCTATCCCCTAAACTGTCTCGACTACGCTTAGCGTTTCCTTGTTACTAGCGTAGACCTAATCAACATACTCGGGCGAAATTTTCACTCTGGAATTCGCACACACTCTAACCAGGAGCTATCAAGACCCCAAACCATATTAAATTCTCGGGTTGGTTCACAACTGCACTCTCAGTGCATTCTCGATCTTGAGATCCAAACCCGTGGCATTTCCACGTCCTCGGGTCTACGCTTAGACTACCGTCCTGACCAAACCTCTCGCCCTACCTATAGGTATCGCCGCCACTAGCAATGATCGCGCCGCCAAATGGGCCCCGCTCCACACCCACAATAGGTCCAGGCACGGGTCGTCCCAAGCACTACCCGCAAACGTCGTCCTATACGACATACTCTATAGAGCTACACACTCAGTCGGCTCCTAAGCACCTAGTGCGAGCCATCAGCCCTACGAGTGATTCATGGCCTGCTTCACACTTAGCCAAGCTAAAGTGCTACTGCCAACTCACTCACTCGGCTGAAACGAAACCGCACTCCACGAGTATCCCTACTCGCGCGCTCTACTCGCTTCTACAGCATTTTACGCTAAGCTTTAGCTTTGGCGCGGTCATCCCCGCGCATCGTCTTCTAAGCGACTTTCCTAACCTCACATAGAGGTATCACTTGGCCCACGGCCAACTTGGCTCTAACACGAGTCTTAATCCTCGTCTAGGAAGCACTACTAGCAACTTTGCTAGTGTCATTTCTATTCCACACCTGCGCCAGCAGGTATTACGCCTACCTCACAAGCATGCCCGGGTATCTACCGACCCGCCCAATGGTTCCTACTATGAAATGCACAACTAGTAGCAACTAACCCATGATCATGGCATGCAATGCACCAACTTACAATCATGCAAAAGCATAACGATTGCTTAATAAACTCATACCTGCCCCGACGTCGTCAGTATCGGCAGGTTCCACCACTCAGGTCGCGCGTCCACTCGCCACCGGTACTCGCCGCGAACCCTCCGGGGGATCATCCTCAACGGCCGCTCTCCTTGCGACACTCGTCCCGCACATGGCCCGCAGAGCCCACACTTGAAGCACCCGCCTCACGCCGTTCACACCGCCGTGGGAAACGAGGGCCCCCACAAATAACACACTCCGCCGAGGACCGAATGCGGTATGTCCCCAGAGCTCGAGATCGCGAGTGCGAACTTGCCGAAGTCTTTCGGGAACTTGACTGACCAGCGGATCCACCCGTCGATCGTCCTTTCCCCTTGTCCTTGTAATATGCCTCGCGCTCCTCCCGGAGGAACGCGTTGCCTTGCTCTATCCATAAGGCTCGATCCAGGACTTCAGCAAAGGTCTGCAACTGAAGTATATGCACAGCCTCAAAAAGATCTGGCCGAAGTCCACGCACAAAACTATCAGCCTTACCCTTGTCATCCCGCACCACATCCGGGACGCAATGCACGAGGCGGGAAAATTCTCGCTCGTATTGCCTAACCGAGCGTCTCTTGCCGCAGCCTTCCGAACCTTTCCCGAGCTTCGTTTCTCACTATCGGGAAGTAGGTCGAGAGCAACATTCCCGAAACTCTTCCCATGCCATAGGAGGGAGATTAGGCAATCGGTTTTGCCGAATGTCCTTCCACCACGCCTTCGCTGCCTGCTTCAAGCAATGCACAGCTAGCGGCACCTTGTCTCGCTCTAAGGCGTACGTCTCCTCAAAGAGGGTTTCCATAGAGTCAATCCACATCTCCACGATCCATGGATCGACGTCCTCTCCGTCAAAGGTAGGCGGATCAAACTTCTTAAAATCCATTAGGGCCGCTAAAGCTCGCTCCTGTTCCGCCGCCACCTCTGAACCAACACCGGTCGGATCGCCCGACCCAGGCAGAAACGCTTCCGCCACAACTCCCGCCGTCCATGACGAGCCGCACTGGCACACCACCGATCCAACGTCTCTTGGAGTCGCTTCATCTGCTACTCCTGGCGCATGGCAACCCCCTGCTGCCGCTGCACCACATCGGCTTGTTGCCTCACCACTCCCACGAGAGGCCAACCGATCACGAAGCTCGAGTCTTCGCTCGCGTCAACTTGCTCAGGGACATAGCTTGTCCCCTCCCGCGCCGATCTGGACGAAGATCGCCTACGCGGTGCCATCGTTTCCTGAAACACGATAACTCGATTAATCCTCGACCAACTTGGGTCGAACTCGAGACCACTAATACCGACTCAAATGCCAATCAGGCGAAAGTCAAACAAGGGCGTCCGTTCTCGTCCTCAGGTTTCATGTTGTCGAGCGCCAACATGAACGCCTCGCCGAAGACGAACAACACCTCAAATCTACCTCTAATATCCGTCTTAGAGGTTCCAAACACAACCCAATCCGTACTACTTTCACCACCAAACACAAGTCCTCGTCTCTCACGAGCCTTAACCTCTAAGGTTTTGCTATCCTAGGGTCTCCTAGGTTCAACTAAGCCATTGTCCCATTCACTACTTTATGCTCTGATACCATCTTATCCGTCACGCCCGTGGCCGCCAATTTGGTCCTGATTCGGCGCGTCGAGACCGCCGAACGGACAGAGTTTCCCCGTACGTTCAAGGCGTCGCAATCCATACAATTACAAGAGGTTCCAAAAAGGAATAGATATCACAATCAGATTGCATGAGGAAGTATCATAAACATAAAACAGCTACTTGCTATTACAACCATTCGTCTCAATTTAGAATTTTACATTAACTTTAAACTTTAAACTTCCTAATACAATCTAGTTATTACAAATTTGATTACAATTTGTTCTCCCTTGCTCTACCCCTAAGCTCTGTCAACCGGTACTTCTATCTCTCGGTCTCCCGGTAGGGCGCTATCAACCGAGCTACGCCTTGCCTCGCCGCCGCCGCGCTACTCACGTATGTACTTGTACCCCCAAAACCACAACACGGGGTGAGAACTATTGTCCATAGTTCTCGTGGGTACGGTCACCCAAGAGAAAAGCTCGACCAATAGGTCCAAGGAGGCACTGCAGATATGTTAGTCCAAAAACATATATAGATATATAATTGCAACTAACATAAAAACCTGCCTCGCAATATGCAATATGCAAATCATTACTTAGCTCTTAGCTTTTCTTTACTTTATTGCTATTCTTTACTTTAGCCTTTCCATTCTTACTTAGCTATTGATTAAGTTAGCTATTTATATTCTTACTTTTAACTCTTCGCACATATGCTATTTAGCAAATACTTCTAAGGTCCACTTACATTAGCTCACTATGCCACCCGACTCGGTCTTGAGTCAATCAAATGCGGATAATCCGCCCGCTGTCTAGCCTGAGGTGTTGGACGTCTCACAACTACCCCCCACCGTCAACACCGCCGCTCTCGTGACTCAGCCTCTGAGCGGCGAAATCGTCGCACACGCTCGTCACCCTCAGTGGTGTCCCCACTCGGAACGGCTCGAGTCACCCGACATAGCCATTCTCGGTGGCGAACACGGCGTACTTACCTGGCGTGGACTAAAGTCGTGACCTTACCATCCGCGGCGAACTATCGCATCACACCCAACAATGGATCGAGTCACTTCCCGCCCACCGGCGGCGCACGTATCGTACTTACCCAAAGAATGGTTTCCAAACTCATGGTGTCAACACTCATGGCGGTTCGATCCTCACCCGCTTAACCGTATCGAACTCATTTCGGCTCACCCACCCGGCGGCGAAATCGTCGCACAACGCCACGTCGTGGTATAGCCCCGGACGGCGAAATCGTCGCACACGCCCGCACCCTGGTGCACATATCACGAATTCCATGAATCCGTGCTCCACTTAGCTTGAGGGTTAGCTAGGCCCTCAAGAGACGACCCTCTAGGTCCATTGTCTTTACCTCCTAGGTCTACTTGACACTAGGGTTTATTCTTTGTCACATAACCTAGGTTTCTAACTCTAGGTTCCACGTCATTCGAACTCGACCTATGTTTATTAACACTAGGCCCACTATTATCTTTATCCAACCTATGTCCTCGACACTAGGTTCACTGTTCTTTACCTAGATCCATATGACTCTAGGTTCACTACAACCTATGTTCTTTACACTAGGTTTGATGCCACACTCCTAGGTCCATTGACTCTAGGTTTACTATAACCTATGTTTATTAACACTAAGTTGGATGCCACTCGATCTATATGTGTATTAGTCCATGACTCACATTCTTACTTAGCATTCTCTTACTTAGCATTCTTATACTTGGCATTCATATACTTAACATTCTTATGTTAACCATTCCATTTACATGCACATAATTATATCTAGCATGTACTCACTATGCTAAGCATGCATTTATTCATACATTTCATTTAGCATCTAGTTCATACATCAACTTAGCATGCATCTCACGTATTTGCAACTAGACTCTAGTTCATGCATTTATCTAGCATTTAACTCATGCATTCTCTTAGCATATAACACTATGTTCTTTAACATGCATTTCTATACTTGCAACATATGTCAATTATATGCATCAACTTGAAACCATTACTCTTAGACATATTTAGGCGACCTAGTCGCTTCGGTAAACACAACCCACCTCAATTCGTACTCCGATTGCTCGTCGACACTTGCAATCGTCGCCGCATGCACTCTTGACCTTGCTCGCTCGAACTCTTGCACGATCAACCAAACGGTCTCCGAATTGCAATCCGAGACTTTGTACCGTTGCCCCACGCCTTTAAGTTGCCCAAGTTCCGTTTTCATGAATTTAGGGCTTCTATCTCGCGTCGGACATCCGGTAAGAATATAGTAATATATTAATATCTTTGCAACCGCTAGTCGGATCACCGAACCAAGCGCGCCAACGCGTTCGTTGCACCCCCAATTAGGTTTACATGGGGTCAAATGAGATCAATCTCATCTATTTCTAAAAACCCCATTTTGGAGCCTTAGGTTTGCATCTATGCAATCCCACCATTTTGATCTCTAGAACAAGCAATAGAGAGCTTGTCTAACCTCTAGGAACTCATCTAAGAGCATTAGAGCCATCCATAGGGTGCTTAGAGCAAACCCTAGAAATCCACCATTAGAGCTCTACGAAGAGAACATGGTTTTCATGTGTTCTTCGGCTACTACGTGGTTTCTACACTTGTAGAGAGATCAAAATCCTAGGTTTAGGGTTTAGAAACCCACTACCAGGAGATTTACCATGAGAGGGGCAAGAGCTTACCTCTCCAAAGCTTGCTCTTGCACAAGGGAGAAGAAGAGGATGGCCATGATCATCTCCATCTTCATCTTCTTCATCATCTCCTTCGTTTCCTTCTCTCTTTTCTTTCTTTCTTTCTTCTCTTCTCCTTTTTCTTCTTGCTGTCGAACAGGGAGGGAGAGAGAGAGGTCTGTGAGAGAGAAAGAGAGAGGGAGAGAGTTTTAACACCCTCTATACACATAACCCCTTGCTAAATTGCTATAAAGCCCCTTAACTTTTCATCTATTGCAACAGCCCAAACTGGGCATTTTCGGGCTGCAGAGACCGGTCTCCATGTCTGGGGTCCGGACTCCAAGTATCTTCGCTAGAGTCCCATCGCGCGTGGGATCCGACCACCACCGGGATTCGGATCGCGTAGGCGCCTTTTCCAGACTTAGCCAAATTTTCACCGACTTCGCAGGGGTGGACCGGTCCTGGCCTCCTGATCCGGATCCCGAAAGCAGGATTTTCAGGACTTAGCCATTTTTTCAGCTTTTTCACCGTTTCTTCTCCGTTTCAACTCACTTTTGACCCGTTCGACCTCCGATTCGTTTCAAATCGAACCGAGACTCTCCAAACATGATTTAAATCATGTCCACATCATTATCTCATCCGCGCAAGCGTCGGATTTAGCTCGTGGCCCAAGATAGCCGTTCGGGCGCCGCGCTTGCACCTACTGCATCGAAAACACCCGAAAGCTTCCAAACTTCATGGGAACCATTCTTATGGCCTTCTAAGCCAACATACCTCGTGACTTCATGACTTTAGAAGTTCGGGTGTTACATCTACCCTCGCCGTACATGCACCCTTGTCCGGCAAGTTCTCCCAAGAATGGGATCTTCGTGCTCGCCTCTCCTCTACCCTCTACTCCATTAACCTTCACCAACCTCCAACATATATGTCAACCTGTTGTATCTCCTGGCCCACGAGGTCCCCCTCTGTTAGAAGCTTCCCCTCGGCGACAATCCCCGCCGGCCCCGCCGTACACGCGCACCGTCGACGCCGTCAGCCGCGGTGCCCGCCAGTTCGAGCCGGCCGAGCCAGTGGCGACCTCTCGCTCCGAGGGCCGCCGCCGCCGCTGATCCCTTAGAGACCTCCCGCGTGACCACCGGCCCCTCCGCTTCCGCCAGAGTGGCCGCCGCGGCCGCTCTTATCGTTGCGGCCAACCCAAGCCGATCCGCCGTGTGGCCGATCTCCTCCCCCGCGTCGCCGCCGCTCAGATCGGTCCGAGCCGTCCTCCTCGCCTCCCGCATGCCGTCGCTGCCGCCGTCCGAGAGCTACCCGGCCGCCGCCGTGGCCGCGGCCGCCGCTTCTCTTCCCGCGGCCGCGCAGGTCTGTGCAGCCCGAGTCTCACCTGCCGCCGTCGCCGCGCTTTCCGCCGCGGCCAACGCGAGCACCGGTTCCGCTGCCGGCCGCACCCATCGACCGCCGGCGGTCCCGCCACGTGCTCCCCATCGTCTGATCTTAACCCGAGCTTCTCTCCTGGGTGCGCCAGGGCATCGCCGCCGCCGCCGCCGCCGCTCCCCGCCGCCGCTCGATGACGCAAGCCCTCGACCACCTTGGACCGACAGATCCTTCCCCGTCGGCGCGCCCGCCGTCCGGCCGCGGCCGTGCCATGGTCACCCCGCTCCGGTAAGCTTTTAAATAGGGCTTTATTGGGCGATTTCTTGTTCGACCTTCCTGCCTCCCGATCCTAGCGGAAGGGAGCACGATGATCGGACACCTCGCCGATCACCGTGCTCACTTTACTTTCCGTCTGAGAAGCCTGCTTTCGCCGATTTGGCGATATCGACCCCGTAGAGCCTTTTGGCCGCCGGTTTCGGTTTGCGCGCGCCGTTCTTGCTACTCGAGGTCGTTCCGATGCCTCCCGAGGTGAGCACGGTGATCGTCCGTCGCTGACGATCACGGTGGTCACCTCAATTAGGGTCAGCGGGTTCCTGGTTAGCGAGATATGCATTTTTTTCGTGCAGTGCGCGTAGTTTGCTGATTTTCGGGTCGCTCCCGCGCATGCCACAGTGTTCAGTAGTGCTCCGAAAGGTGAGCACGGCCTCCGGCACGCCGAGACCTATCAGCGGATGTCTTGGTTTGGCTGAATGAGTTCTAGTTAGAGTAGTCGGACCATAAAAGCCCCGAAATCACATAAAATAGTGCGATTTCGGGTAATCTGGAGGGCTTTTATGCAATTGTTCTCGTAGTGGCTGCTGTTGACAGCATGTGTGAGTTGTGGGTAACCTATGGACTGATCGTCCAAGATCCCAAGCTCTCGTGGAGACCGGAAATTGATTTCCGGCGCGTTTCTCGGCGAAATCCGCCGACGAACGCGGGTTTGGTTCTAATTATTCCGATGGTACTTTGTGAACTATTGTGTAGTCGCTGAGCCTTGTTGGCTGGTCACTCGGGTCATTTCGAGAGTTTAGGAATGACGGGTGAGCGACGGTGGGTTCCGGTGTTGAAATAGACACTTCCGGGAACCCGTATTCGTACAATTATCCGACGATAATTATGTTGTAGGGCTATCTTGTGTTTGCTGCCAAAACATCCAAATTGGAGTGTTTTGTGGCAGCGGGTGACTCGTGACACGAGTCGGTGCATTCAGTTCGTGGTTCCGGCGGAGTCCCTGCGGTTTTCGGACTTCCGTGAGTTACGTAATTGGTTTCGGAAAACCGATCTCCGTGGGTTTGATTGTGGAGTTGTGCTCTTAGTATTTCTTAGTGGTGGGTTTAGTGTTTGTTATTTATGGTTTGGACACTAACCCGGTGGACCCTCCGTAGGTCCGGTTGATACTTCTTCCTCAGATGAAAGAGAGACGCCATATTTGTACAGGTGGGTACTTCGATCCGACGTTGGCACAGCGTAGTGCACATTCAGTGATGGTTTCTTACCCTTGCTCTCTTATTACTATTCGTGCTTATACTATATGTGGAGCCTTGCACCGATATTATTCTGTTATTCTCTACTCAGATATTTCCATGCTTAGTATTATGTGTAGGAGTAGAGTCGGTCATCTATATGTGATACCTATGACCTGGTTGGTCGGTTCTCATACTTCGTATCTGTGACCTTGTTGGTCAGTTCTGGTACCTTGTATCTATGAGTCGTTTCCTTGATTTCTGTTGTTGATGACCTTTGAGGTTGGTCTACCCTAAGGGGTTGGATTGTCAGCTAGTGGCTGACGGTAGTTCTGGATTATGTTGATACCCTCCAGTGACCTGTGTTACGGATTTTGTGTTGGCAAGTTTCGTGACTTGTGTTTTGAGTCGGAGTCTTGAAGGATTGGAGCGGATCGAAGATGATTGAAGAATCCTAGACTTCGAAGAAAGCGACGAAGTTGGATCACGATGCCAAGGTAAGATTTTAAATCATAATATGGTGATCTAAACAAAGTAAAGAGGCATTAGAAGACTTGGATTACTTTTAAACTGATAAATTTTTAAAGCTAAGTTTTTCTAAGAACCAAGACCGGACAATGGAGTCTTGTTCGGATGCCAGAGGCTTGACTGTGCATTACGCAAGTCAAGACCGGACATTGTGGCAATGACCGGTCTAAGTAGGCTGCGAAAAAATTGACGACACAGTGGACCGGGCGAGCCACTCAAGACCGGACATTGAAGACGGACATCACTATGAAGACCGGACATTGGTTGCGTGAAATCTTTTAAAAATCAGATTTTTACAATCCTAGTCAATTTCTAAGTCTTCTAATTGGTTTAAGAATATATTTTCAAATCCTAATTTATCTCTAAGTCTTCTAATAGGTTTTAAAAACATGTTTTCGAATCCTAATCTATCTCTATGTTTTCTAAACCTATAAATAAGGTCTTGGGGTTCTCTAATTCGATACACAACATGAAGATACATGTTTGAGAAACCCTAGAGGCTAGGAATTTATCTAAAACCTATTTTCTACAAAATAGCCTATTCTAGATCAAATCGAGATATCATAATTTCTCAATTATATGTCGATTTGATCTACGCTTCGCTTGGAGTCTTCTTCTCCGGTTTTCTACGATACTCCTAAGCGAAGGATCACCATATTCATGATACAATCGTGAAGCGTCGTGGATTCGGCACATTGAAGGCGGTTCGTGGATTCGGATCGTTGGCTCGTGGATTCGAGTGGCGTCGTGGATTCGGCGTGATAGAAGCTTCGTGGATTCGAAGTGGTGGCGTTCGTGGACTCGAACGTGAGGGCGTGGACAACCCGAAGGAGGATTGCGCGGAGATCCATAGGAGAGTTAGAGAGGTCGAGTCCGTGGAGTTCGGTATCACCTTGTAATCTTTTCTCTTATTGATTGTTTATTCGCGTGTTGGTCCCGTGGGTTTTTTACTCCGAGTTTGAAGTTTTCCCACGTAAATCTCGGTGTGCTTTTTATTTTCCGCATTTACTTTTTAAAGCATCGAGATTTGTGGTTTTTGGCCTTTACACCTATTCACCCCCCTCTAGGTGTTGTTTGATACAATCTAGATAGATCCTTGGGGCTTCCCCGTAACTCACAATTGGTATCAGTGCGGGATCTAGATAAATTGTTATCATAGCCGAAGGTGGAAACATTAATCGACCACCGCTCTTCGACGGCACTAATTATGCCTATTGGAAAGTTCGCATGAGAGCTTTTCTAATAGCGATCGATGAGCGGGTATGGCAAGCGATAGAATTCGGATGGAAACATCCTACCGAAGTGGTCGATAATGCTACCGTCTCGAAACCACGAAACAAGTGGACTAAAGATGAAAGAGAGTCATCTTCGTTTAACGGTAAAGGAATTAATGCTTTATTCAATGCTTTATCGCAAACGGAGTTTACTCGTGTTTCGGCGTGTGAAACCGCCAAGGAAATTTGGGATACTCTACAAATTACACATGAGGGTACAAGTCTAGTAAAAATTCAAAAGCTTCAAATGTTGACTAGTCAATTTGATTCTATTCATATGGAGGAGTATGAATCTTTTACCGATTATTATACTAGACTTCAAGACATTATTAATACATGTGCTAATTTGGGAGAGAAGATCCCGGACTCTAAAGTAGTTAGAAAAATTCTTCGAACTCTACCGGAACGCTTTAGGGCAAAAGTTGCCGTAATTGAAACGGTAAAGCATCCGGATGAGATGAAAGTCGAAGAGTTAGTAGGCGCTTTACAAACGTACGAGATGACTTTTCCTACTAACCAATCTTCTTCCAAGTCTTTTTCTAAAAGCACAGGGATTGCACTCAAATCAACAAAGGAAGAAGACGACGACACGGATTCCGACGGAGATATTTCACTTGCGGATGTTGAACAACAATTGGCGCTCCTCATGAAGAAATTCCGACGGAACTTCCGAAAGAAGAACGATGCTTCATCTTCGAAACGAAAATCTTTTTCTAAAACTTCTTCATCCTCAAAATCTAAAGATAAAAAATTTGCAAAATCTTTAAAAGAGAAAGATGAATTTGAAGGGGAGATCCAATGCTTCAAGTGCAAAGGCTACGGCCATATAGCAACGGATTGTCCTTCAAAGAAGACTTATAAACAAAAGGCTTTGCAAGCAAAAACTTGGGATGATTCTACTTCGGGTGATTCATCTTCAAGTGGTGAAGAAAAAGATCATATTGCTTTAATTTCTAAGTCTTCTTTGCCTTCCTCTAATATTACTTGTTTATCCTCTATTGTTACTAATTCGAATGTTTCTCCTTCTTTGCATGGATCTTCGAGTGACAACGGCGAAAGCGAGGAGGAATTAAACGACGATGATTTGGAGGAGGCATACAATCAACTTCTTATCGAATCGAAAAAGATGGCGAAGTTTAATAAGAAGTTGAGAAGACAATTATTTGATTTTGAAGAGGAGAATAATAATTTGAAGACCATGAATAAAGCTCTTGAGGAGGAACGGGAATCTATCCTAAACAACAATTCGGTCCTCCAAAAGAAGCTAGAAGAATCGGAATTAACGTTCAAATCATCTAAAGACAAGATTAGATTTTTGGAGCAACAATTTAAGGAAACCTACACATCTAATCAAGTCTTAATCAAGCAAGTTCATCAACTCAAATCCGATCTTCAACAATTTTCTTCCGGATCGAAGAAATTGGATCTCATGCTCAGTTTGGGTCAAACGAACAAGGTTGGTCTCGGCTACGAACGGACATATGTTGAGAAGGTACAAGTGTCGACATCGAAAATCTCAACAAATTTAAAAGACAAGGTGTGTCATAGATGTGGCATCAAAGGACACATCAAAAGGAGTTGTCCGAACAAGACAAAGAAGAATCAATCGGCAACTCGGAAATCTCAATTGGTATTATCTAGTACTAGACTTCCCCCACGGAATCAAAGGAAAAATCAAGTTAGTCAAGTACCTCAACCGAACCGGATTTCTAAATTGAAGCCACAAGCAGTTTGTGTTTTTAAGTCTCAACGACAATATCAACCGAAGTTTCAACCATCGCAACCATCAACGGTTGATCAAAAATCAAAGCAAATCAAGCCTCACGTCAACAAGCCAAAGCAACAGAAAATCCGACAAGTTTGGATTCGGAAAGGTGATATCTTTCCATGCTTTTCTCTCTAATTGTTTTCGTTTATGTAATGCTTTGATTAGTGCATATTTCATACTTTTATTCATGGCATTACATGTTTAGAACGATTTTTGGTACTTGAAATTCTATGTGTTTCAAAATCGTCTTGAGGAGAGAGATGAGATTCAAAAGTAAAAAAAAAAGGGATTTCAAATGAGAGAGAGAGATTTCAAAGAGGGAGAGATCAAAGGTTTTTCAAAATGCATTAAACGGTATTCAAAGACATTTCAAATCAAATTAAAACGGTATTCAAAGACATTTCAAATCAAATTAAATTCATATTAATTGTCGTTTTTACTCCACTTTTTATTATTTTGACGATAATTTAATATGTGATTTCTTCTTACATACATTCATCAAAATTTTGAAATTATTTTTAATCTCTTGATTTTTAAATTCATCTTGGTTGTGAATGTTGAATATAATTGATGGATATTTTCTTAATTGACTAAAATTCGTCAAAATTATTTTCAAATGTGAGATTGTCTAGTTTAGGGGGAGTTTGAATATTATAAAAAAAGGAGAAAACTCCTATGATTATAAAGATGTGGAAAGAGTTACATCCGAAAGGAGTGTGAAAACTATCACCACATGTAGGAAAGAGCTACCACCCCGGTCGTCCGGTACATGTGTGAAGCTACCACATGGGTAATTATATGAAAAACCGAAAAGGTTGAAAAAAAATATATGTGAATATTTTAGAATTTTCGGCGTTATAAGGTGGTAGATTGAAAAAGATGCTCAAAGAGTCACCCCCGGTGTTTATTAGCTAAATCTCTATTTTGATCTGGTGGCGACAAATTGGTGTCAATTTTGCTAAATTTTTAGAAATTATTTTTCATCAATTTGCGTCATGATGTTTTAAAAAATATTATATTTTCTTTAATATCAAATTTTGATGATTTGATGTCTTTTGAAATCAAATAATAATTTATTTGCATCATAATGATTTTTGGAGTAAAATCATTAATTTTTATGAAATTCTTTTGATTTTGGAGGATTTTGTTTTAATCTATATATCGTGTTCATGCACAAATATTATTGGTGCTCTCTCTATTTTTTGCACTCTCTTTTGGCAATTTTTGACAAAAAGGGGGAGAAGAAAAGAAAAACTTGAATAGAAGATCAAAGGGGTAGAGATTTTTATATGATAAGATGCATGAACAAAGGGGGAGAGATTTTTATATGATAAGATGCATGAATAAAGGGGGAGAGATTTTTAATGATATTTTTTCTTTCTACCAACTTTGTTCGTGGAGAAAGTAAAATTTTTTTTTGCAGATCATTGAAGACTTCAAGACTCCTTGTGTCTAAGTCATAGAGTTTGTTTTAGGAGTTTTTAGTGTATTTTTAGTTTTAAAATTGTATTTGGATTACACGCGAGAAGTTTGATGTTTTGGTGATGACATTGAACTTCGTTTGTCTTTATGATGTATTTTTAGTTTTTGTGTTTTGTCACGAAATTGCCAAAGGGGAGATTGTTACGGATTTTGTGTTGGCAAGTTTCGTGACTTGTGTTTTGAGTCGGAGTCTTGAAGGATTGGAGCGGATCGAAGATGATTGAAGAATCCTAGACTTCGAAGAAAGCGACGAAGTTGGATCACGATGCCAAGGTAAGATTTTAAATCATAATATAGTGATCTAAACAAAGTAAAGAGGCATTAGAAGACTTGGATTACTTTTAAACTGATAAATTTTTAAAGCTAAGTTTTTCTAAGAACCAAGACCGGACAATGGAGTCTTGTCCGGATGCCACAGGCTTGACTGTGCATTACGCAAGTCAAGACCGGACATTGTGGCGATGACCGGTCTCAGTAGGCTGCGAAAAAATTGACGACACAGTGGACCGGTCGAGCCACTCAAGACCGGACATTGAAGACCGGACATCACTATGAAGACCGGACATTGGTTGCGTGAAATCTTTTAAAAATCAGATTTTTACAATCCTAGTCAATTTCTAAGTCTTCTAATTGGTTTAAGAATATATTTTCAAATCCTAATTTATCTCTAAGTCTTCTAATAGGTTTTAAAAACATGTTTTCGAATCCTAATCTATCTCTATGTTTTCTAAACCTATAAATAAGGTCTTGGGGTTCTCTAATTCGATACACAACATGAAGATACATGTTTGAGAAACCCTAGAGGCTAGGAATTTATCTAAAACCTATTTTCTACAAAATAGCCTATTCTAGATCAAATCGAGATATCATAATTTCTCAATTATATGTCGATTTGATCTACGCTTCGCTTGGAGTCTTCTTCTCCTGCTTTTCTACGATACTCCTAAGCGAAGGATCACCATATTCATGATACAATCGTGAAGCGTCGTGGATTCGGCACATTGAAGGCGGTTCGTGGATTCGGATCGTTGGCTCGTGGATTCGAGTGGCGTCGTGGATTCGGCGTGATAGAAGCTTCGTGGATTCGAAGTGGTGGCGTTCGTGGACTCGAACGTGAGGGCGTGGACAACCCGAAGGAGGATTGCGCGGAGATCCATAGGAGAGTTAGAGAGGTCGAGTCCGTGGAGTTCGGTATCACCTTGTAATCTTTTCTCTTATTGATTGTTTATTCGCGTGTTGGTCCCGTGGGTTTTTTACTCCGAGTTTGGAGTTTTCCCACGTAAATCTCGGTGTGCTTTTTATTTTCCGCATTTACTTTTTAAAGCATCGAGATTTGTGGTTTTTGGCCTTTACACCTATTCACCCCCCTCTAGGTGTTGTTTGATACAATCTAGATAGATCCTTGAGGCTTCCCCGTAACTCACAACCTGTACGTTGTTCGTTGTACATATATCCTAGTTGACTTGAGTAGTCAGTACTCGTGTACCTTTGGTAGGATTTAGAGTTGTTCCATCCTAGCTAGTTGATCTGAGTGGTCAGTTCTTGTGTTTCCTTGAGCAATACTTGCATACAGTTGAGAGGATGTTGAGTTGTCCATCCTAGTTGACCTGAGTGGTCAGTTCTTGTAATTCCTTACAGTGTGATGACCTGTTGGTCGGTTAGCGCTGAGGGGCAGTGATTGTCGGCTAGTTGTCGACGGTTATCTATTGAACATATCATTATTGATAGCCACTATTCGTACGCATTTCACGAACACCTGCAGTTTGGCCACCGCAAGAGGGTGTTCTTTTCCGGAAAAGTGGTTGGGAGTGCCAACCCGTGAGACCCGGGTGCTATATGCGAGGGTTATATGCTTTGTGATCCGGGTGCTTTATGCGAGGATCATGTACGTTCAGACTCGGGTGCTATATGCGAGTCATTTACTGGTTGAGCAGTTGTGGCACAGGCTTGAGGTCTGCGGACCAACAGAGCAGCAAATTCTAGATTGGGTATATTTGGTCTATACGTTCGGTTGACGCATATGTCTATAGTAGCATTGGTTGCATATATATATATATATATATATATATATATATATATATATATATATATATATATATATATATATATATATATATATATATATATATATATATATATATATATATATATCTACTTACGTTCTTTCCTTTTACTTGCCTTGCTACTATAGTGTTGTTGGTATACTTTCGCTTATTCTTTACGTAGCGTAGTTGTTCTTATACATCTTGTTCATGTATATTGTTGCTACCGTATCTAGTATTTCACTTACCCATATTATTGTTTATCTCTTCCCGATCCTGAGTACTCGCCTTCATCGGCTTGCGGTACCCAGGGAGGGGAGACATATTTACATGTTCTCGCCCCCTACCATTCTTCAGGTATTGCGGGCGGTGAGAGTTGAGACGAGACAGGAGACACGTTCGTAGCGGTCGATAGAGCTTCCGACCCGGGTTATTCGGTTTAGTTTCTACTCCTATTATTTCTGTTGATATAGTTTAGTTAGTTATATGGTTCAGTGTTTTTATTACATTTGAATATGTGGATTTTCATGAATGTAATAAAAAGGATTTCTGGATTTTGTAAAATGGAAAAGTTTTCTACCCCTCGTGGTAGCATTTTTAAAAGATAAAAGTTTTCATGTGGAAAACAGTTTTAAAAGGTTTTTCTGTGGATTTATGTTAAACACAAATGTGAATGAACCTGTGGTGAATGGTGTATGGATATGTAGATGTAAAATGTCGTTAGATTCAATTGTGGTTGTTTCTGGTTGTACCGTGTTACTCAGTACTTGTGCGACGTGCAGAAATACAGGGAGACTCGTCCGTGTGAACAAAGTGAACTCCCGTATTTGTGGCGGATCCGGCATACCCCGGGGGTTAGGTTTTCAAAAAAAAAAAAAATTTCCGCTGTGTTTTTATCCTAAAAGAGACCCCGGGGCGTGACACTAGCTCAATGAGAAAATTCTCATTGGTGCTTATATATTTACGGTTAATTGAAAAATCATGTGTTTTCAAGTTACATATATTATTTGTGAATTTTAGAATGCTTAAGATACATGTGTTATGAATAATGCGATTTTGCCTCTATATAGTAGAGATGTATGCTTGTGGTAACTAAGTACTTGTAGCATTCTATTTGAGAACTTGAACTTAGTAAAAAGGTGACATGATACGGGGTGTTATTGGACCTAGAAACTATGCATGACATAGGAGAAAAGTTAATGTCATAAATCGGCATTAGACTTGGCATCTACTTGTAGAATAGTGGGCTAATGTCATCAAGCGGCATTAGGCTCGTGAATGAACTTGACATAGAGATTCTAGTGTCATGAGAATATTTGAACTAGACCTTAGGGTTGCTAGTTACTATTTCCATGTTGAGACATGAGGTTTGGACTTGAGACTTGACTATACTTGTTGCCATTTGTGCTCTTTCGCACATGCTTGTGAGGGTCGCTCCCTACAAGCCGGCACTCCGGAGTTGGCCTTCGCGATTCGTTCGCGCGTGCGGTGTTGAGAAACCTACGGGACCGTTGGGACAGACTCATTCCTTGCGGGGGATGTTGGGGCTACCACGGTACTTAGGTGGCACAAGTTGGTTTACTATGGGTAAATCCTAGAGAAAGAGAATTGAACTTGGACATTCAACTTTACTAAATGACAATCACTACTAGATAGGACTTAGTAGTTGGATTATGTGGACTTCACTTGGAGTTGTAGTATACTTGTTAATTCTTTAATTACATGTTATATTACTTGTTGGTTATAGTAAAACATATCATCTTATATGTTGGAACGAGAACTTATGACATCTAAATTTTGGGACATGGTTATGGTAGCATTTCTTTATGCTTTAATTACAAGTTTAATTATATCGCTTACTTACTCTCTTTTCTTTGGGCCTAGTGGTGCAATGGTGCAGATCAGTAATTGCCCACTGGGAACTATATGTTTATAGTTCTCACGCCCCCTGTTTTTGTTTCCTTTTCAGTGCCTTCCGCATCGGGGGAGGTTAGGGATCGCGGCAAGGGTGTTGCTTCGGGTTAGCAGCACTCGGCGAGGTTGATCGATAGGTGGTTACTTCTCTATTTCTGTTGTTTAGAGAGGTTGTGAGTTGTTCCTGTATTTAGAGAGACCACCACTTTTTGGGACTAATGTTGTTTTAAGCTTTTGTTCTTTTTGGTTATGTTGTTAGTCTCTTTATGTTTATAGTTTACCTACTCTCTACTTGTTGATAGGGCTAGCTGTATGTTGCTCTGATATCTATAGTTTTAGCCTATTGTATGTTTTATTTCCGCTGTTTTTAGTAGACGCCTTGTATGTGTTGACATATGGCGGGTCTGGGCACGCTTTGGGGAAGGTCCTGCCGACCCCGGGGCGTGACAGATTAATTTGGTATCAGAGCCTAGGGTGACGTCTTAGAGGACCTAGCAAACCTTAGGCTGGTTGGACTATAGGAAATAGGCTCGTGACAGACGAGGTCTATTTGACTTGTGAGCGAAAGTACCTGATTGGGTTTTATTATAACTCTAAAAAGTTAGAGTTTAATCGAGGTGTATAGCTTCTAGCTTCGCGGAGGGTTACGTTGGCGGCCGACAACGTAACATCAGGAGTTAGTTGTGAAGCACACTTTCTTACTTTCGCATGATTTGGGTTTCTGAGTGGGGTTGCGATAGCGTGGGTTTTACTAGCTTGCGCTTTTATGTTGTTGCGGTTGATGCCTATTACTCGCTCCCAACTGTCGGCGTATAACATGGCACGCCTTGAGGAGGTCGAGACCTCCGCTACTTCTGAGTCCAGCGAGGTCCGCGAGCTGAGGGACCAGGTGGTGGTCCTCACTGACCTCGTGGCTCGACAACGACGGCCCAAGAAAGAGCAGGCGGCGCGCGCCGACAGGACGAGCGGATGAAGCGCTTGGAGGACCTTCTTCTACAGCAGGCGGCTGCCAGGGAGGCCCGAGACACTGTACCACCAGCTCCAGCCGAGGTGGTAGCACCGAGGGCGCCGACTCCAGCCCCCGGATCTTCACATTCTGCACCGTCTGTAGCACGGCAGGGGAGGGTGGCGACGGCACCACCAGTTCAGATGCCCCCAGGAGGAGCAGTGTTCCCGACTATGGTTGAGGGACTTGAGCGTGACCGACTGATGAGCCGCCTCAACGAGTTCAGGAGGTGCAATCCGCGTGTGTTTGACGGCGAGAACGTGGATCACTAGATAGTAGAGAAATGGCTCATGCATATGGAGAAGCTGTTTCGCGATACTTTTGTTGAGGAGAGGGACAGAGTTTGGCTCGCCACACACCATCTGGACGGCGAGGCCTATCAGTGGTGGCGGGACATCCAGGAGAACCTGAGCACCGACTTGGCATCGATGACTTGGACGAGGTTCAAGGACCGCTACTCGAGCACTATTTCCCGATAGTGTTCGGCGACGTATGGAGACAGACTTGCGCAGCCTTGCGCCGTGGGGGAGCGGCCGCTGGCGCAGTACGAGAGGAGTTCACCGGACTACTCCACTGCGTACCGTTCGTTGTGCGGGACGACGAGGACAAAGCCCGAATTTTTGAGAGTGGACTGAGGCCTTCTATCTATAGGCTGGTGCAGTCCACTAACCTGCACACCTACCGGGAGGTGGTAAATCGCACTCTCATTGTGGAGAGGGCCGCAATTGTCATGAAGGAGCGACAGGAAGGCTTGGATCAGGGCAAGGGCAAAAGGCCCGCAGGCGAGGGTGCGAGTCAGACGCACTTAAGGAAGCCGCCGAAGTACCCCAGAGCCGCCTCGAGGACGAGGTACCCCACCGCGCCGAGGACCGTATCGACGACATGCGCCGTGTGATCCGTAGCGCCCATCACCCCGACGGTGCTCGCAGGTCGGGGTAGGTGTTTCTCTTGTGGCCGGGAGGGCCACTTCCGCCGATTGCCCGAGGGGATCCGCACCGACACCGTCGCCTTCAAGACCCACTGTGTCCCGCCCGGGACACCCGCAGATCCTACTGCCGGAGATCTTCTCGCGAGCAGAGCGAGGGGTCACGACAGTGGCCCGAGTGGGCGTTTGTATGCCGCCCAGATCGAGGCAATGCAAGAAGAGGATGTCGTTGGTGTATCATTTTGATTTCCAGGAGTCGAGTTCGTGCTTTATTTGATACCGGTGCATCTTGCTCTTTTATTGATCAGCTGTTTGCCGAGTTGTATGGCATCCCTAGGACACCTTTGTCACATTCGGGACGAGTGGTTATACCTAGACATTCTATAGATGTTCGAGAGTGTTGTGTTAGTTGCCCGGTTCAGATTGGGGATTGGATCATGCCCGTGGACCTATTTGTGGTGCACAAACTCGGGGAGTTTGATATAGTGTTGGGCATGGATTTGTTGACCCAAGATTTTTGCTACGATCGATTGTGTGAATCGTGACCGTGACTTTTAGAGAGCCGGATCGGGGAGGAGGTTGTTTTTCGAGGATGCCGAGTTCGCCGTTTGCGATGACTATTAGCTCTTCCCGAGCTAGGCTTGATTAGTAGCGGGTGCATAGCCTATTTGGCTAGTATTGCCGCGAGACGTTGAGGACTCCCTAGGATTGAGGATATTCTGTGGTGAGGGAGTTCCAGGATGTGTTCCCAGCGGAGCTACCAGGTATGCCGCCTGATAGGGAGATTGAGTTTGTGGTAGAGCTACTATACTTTTGAAAATATAAAGGAGTTGGTGCTTCCGACTTTTTGACCCTTGGATCAACCCCTTTGACAATTTGTAATCTTTGGATTAATATTATTATTATGTGGGGACCACTCAATTCTAGGGGGATCACTCAACCCTAGGGGAACCATTGTCATCCCAACCATACAATTCTTGAACTAAAGGCCAAAAAGTTAGAAGCACGAACTCCTTATGCTTTCGAAAGCATAGTAGCCCTACAGACACATATATTCAACATTAGATCTACCCTTTGATCATTTTCACCTATTAGATCAATACTATTCAATCAACCTCCCACTCAATCCTAAGGAACCACTATCAGTCTAATCGCACATCCCTTAATTCAGAGACCAAAAATTTACAAGCATTAATGACTTGGTACTTTTAAAAGTATAGAAGCTCAATTATATGTAGGGAGTCACTATTGTCCTAACCGCACATCCCTTAATCCACAGGCCAAAAACTTACAAGCACTAATGTCACGCCCCGAGGTCCCTTTCTGATTTAAAAGTAAAGCGGAAGTGCCCAATTTTTTTTTTTTTTGAAAACCCTGACCCCCATGGTATGCCAGATCCGCCACAAATATAGGGAGTCCACTATTCACGCGGACAGAGTCTCCCCTGTATTTGCACGGCGTCGCACAAATACAAAATACATAAACATGATACAACCACTACAACTAATATACAAACATTCATACATTCATATATTCTTACACCATTCACAACAGATTCACATTCAGAGTTTAATCATAAATCCACAACTATTAGTTTGAAATGTTTCCTATCCGAAAATTTGTTTTGAAATTCTAAGTCATGAAAACCACGAGAAAACTCTTTTAAAAATTGATTCCCACATGAAAACCTTTTCCTTTTAAAACTCGCTAGAAACGAGGGGTAGAAAATCATTTCCATTTCACAAAAATTCACAAATCCTTTATTATATGAAATCCCAAATATTCAAATGTAATAAAATGTTGAACCATGTAAACTCTAAGTTATTTATTTAAAAGAAATTGGGTTAGAGAAATTAAACCAACTGTCAGGACGGAGGCACTATCGATCGCTAGACACGCTCCTTATGAACTGTCCTACTAGGACTCGCAACGTCACTTGTAATGGGGGCGGGGGGTGAGAACATGTAAACTTGTTTTCCATCCAAGTGGGTACCTCAAGCTGAGGAGGGCGATGGGTACTCACCAGTCACGAAGAATAAACAATGGTATGGATAAGTGTAATACAGTAGCAACAATAATACATAAACAAGATGTATAGGAACAACTACCACTACTGTATGAATGCATCAACCGGACAACAAGTCCAAAAATACCTAATCTAGAAACTACCCTATTGGTCCGTAGACCTCAGGCCGATGCCCACTGCCACTCTACCTGCATACGACCTAGCCTAGGCCACCGGCTCACCGGTTGGCACACCCAACCACTTTTTCGGAAAAGAACACTCTCTTCCGGTAGATCAGACTGCTGGTGTTCGTGAAATGCGTACGAGTATCAGACGATCAATGTTGATATGCTCAGTGGCCAACTGTTGGCAACCAGCCGACAATCCTGCCCCACAGGGCACACCGATCGTATAGGTCATTAAGTAGTCTAATCGACCAAGTGGGTCACCATAGCATGCAATATGCCAACCAAATTGGTCACATATACGATATGCGAAAACCGACCAACTAGGTTACAGATACAAGATACGAGAATCGACCAACCAGGTCACAGATATCACATGCAGATAAATCTACTCTACTCTTACTCATGATACTAGACATGAAAACAACCGAGTAGAGTATATCGGGAACAACATGGGTGCAAGGCTCAATATATATATATGCAATATAAATAATAAGGGGTGAAAGGAACGTCATCGAGCGTGCACCACTGTACCGACTTCGGGTCGAAGTACTCACCTGTACAAATACGATAATGATCTTCTGACTGCAGAGGGAATAACAACCGGACCTACGAAGGGTCCACCGGGTTAGAATCCAACCCACGAACACAAAACGCTAACTCAAAATCCCTACCAACGAACCTACGGGAATCAATTTTCCAAAATCGATTGCCGAACATGCCGAAAGTCCCGAAAACCGCACCGGGACTCCGTTGGGACTCACGAACTGTTCCGGCACTCACCGACTCGTGCTACAAGTCACCCGCTGCCACTAAATACCACAATATATGGAACTTGGCAGCAAATACACCGCCTTACATTAAACGATTATCGTCGATAATCATTCCGATCCGATTCCTAAGTGTCCAATTCGACATCGAAACCCATCGTCGCTCCCCGTTGTTTAAACACCCTTGAAATGACGTGGGTGACGAGCCAACAAGGCTCAGTGACATATAACAATTTATCACGAGGCACCATCAGAAGAATTTCGAATCGAAAATGCGTTCCATTGATGCATTTCACCGAAAAACGACCGGAAATCCACATTTGATTTTCGGAAAGGCTTGGGGCCTTGGACAACTAGTCTTGAGGTTGCCTGCTGCCCGTACCCACTACCAACAGCAACCACAAAATGCACAATTGCATAAAATCCCCCACGACTACATGAAATCATATTATTTCATGTGATTTCTGGGATTTTTTTGCCCGACAGCACAAACCGAAGGTCATTCAACCAAGTTGAGACACTTGCTGACAGGTCTCAGCGTGTCGGAGGCCGTGCTCACACTTCGGAGCACTGCCGACCACTGTAGTGAGTGCACGAGCTACACGAACATCAGTGAAAGAGCGAACACAATGCCTAAATCGCGTATAACACGCAAACCGGGGTATCTCTGACCCGAACGGAGATGAGCACGATGTTCAGCATGAAGCAGGGATCATCGTGTTCACTTCCAAACTTATCGGGGTGCCTTCGGATCGCCGGAAAGGCAACCGACAATATGTAGGAATTAATAAAAACCCTTACCGGAGCAAAGTATGGCACGGGTCGGCCGGCGGGCGGGTCGGTCTGAGCAGAGGGGGTCGGGGCTCACGCTGGTCGGCGACAGGGAGCAGCCGGTAGTGCGGTGGAGGTCTATAAGCCCACATGGCTCAGCTCAGCCCAGGGAGGCAGCGACAGCCAGGCAGTTGCGGGAAGAGCACAGGGCGACGACGATCGCCGCCGGAGGCCGAGGAGAGGGTGGCGTGCCCGATGGTGGGCATCGGCGGCGCACGGACACAATGCGGGCCCAGGTTCGGCCCCCACAAGTTCTTGGCGATCGCAGGGGGTGTGAGCGGCGGCCGGCGACCACGGGGACGATGGTGGTAGCGTGCGGGGGGTTGCCGACTGCCAAAGGGAGGCGGCGCGGCCAGATCCAGTCGATAGAAGCTCCCGAGCCTCAAACTAAGCTAAGCTCGCCAAACGAGTCGGCCCGGTCGCAAAGAAGCACGAGCGGTGCCGCGACGCACGAGGACGATGGGGCGGCGGAGAGGACGCCGAAGATAGGTCTCGCCGAGGTGAAGACAACGAAGGTGTTTGTTGCTTCTCAAGTTCCACGCCGAGGAGGGTGGTGGATAGGTGGAGAAAATGAGTTGAGAGGGTGGTACAACAATTTTTCGACGGTCGGAGGCGCCACGGCGGCCTGGGCACGCGCACGGTGAAGCGTGTGGATGTGGTGGTGTCGTCTAGGTTAATCGTCGGCTAGGTCGGCTAGGTCTAGGTTTTAGCATTACAACCCTAGTCGCCCATTTATACAAGGTGAACATTTTGCAGAAAACCCCTTCAACACAGATTATTTATAACTCAGCCCTTGCTAGCGCGTGCAACTTGTGCGTACGTACCTCGACATTCAAAATCACGCAAAACGGCGCATAAAATATTGGGGTTTCGCTATTTTTCCGTTTTGTCAATTTTGACCTCTCAGCAAACATTTCACAATTTTCGAAGATCCGCCCATCCGATTTTCGATCGAATCACGCCAGCATGTTCAGCATGACTGGGGCATCGAATCTACTATTTTGTTCCATCCGATTTGGTCACCGATTTGCGACGAAACCAACCATCTTTGCATTCCACCAACATATATACATTTATTACGTGTAATTTGAATTTAACAATTTAAAATCTGAATTTACTTTATTGATTAAATCTTAGATATTACAACTAATAACTTAGTACTTTCAAAAGTATAAAAGCTCAATTATATATAGGGAACCACTATCATTATCCTAACCGCACATCTCTTAATCAAAAGGCCAAAAACTTACAAGCACTAATGACTTGGTATTTTTAAAAGTATAGAAGCTCAATTTTATATATATATATATATATATATATATATATATATGTGTGCGCTATGGTGCTTTTAAAAGCACTCTGTACTTGGGTTTTGTATGTTCTTCTTTGTTAGATTTATTATTTTGACCAATTTCACCCCTTAAATGATGCTATACCGCCAACCACCAACTCAACCCTAGAGACCTCTATCATCATAACTCTACAAATCTTCATCCAAATGCCAAAAATCCAAAAGCATAAATGAGTTTGTATTTTTAAAAGCATAGGAGCTCAACTATATATAGAGAGAGCAAGAGAGAGAGAGAGAGTGAGAGAGAGGAGTGCTTCTATACCTTTTATTTTTCAATGTCGTTTATTCATATCTATTCTACGATTCGGATGTAATGTTTTTTAGTTGTGACCTGCAATACTATGTCATTTTGGGAGGATATCGGTTACCAGGTACCCCAAAGAGAGATATTTTAGTTTTTTGATATGAAAATAATTAAATAATTTTGCCCCCATTATATTATCTAACATCTATCTTTTTTCCATTTTCTTTTTCTACCCAAATGGGCTTCACCCATGCCCAAAAAAGCATGTAATTGTTTCGTGGACCCAGTATGGATTTTATCTGTACCCACCTTGAACCCAACCCGAATTCTAAGCTGGTGTTTGGTAAAGAGAAATAATTGTTTCGGGTTCAAATTTTCGGTTTGGGTTTGGTTTTGAATTTTTTGTCGCTTTTGGATTTGGTTATGGTTTTTAAAATCCGTCAAGTGTGGATACGAAATTTGGGGGATTCATAGTCGGTTCGGGTTTCTAAAATCTCACTCCAAATCTAACCCGTTGACATAGCTAACAATTAGTCCCTAACCATTACTTTTTTCCTACCATTAATCTTAACCTTTTTAACTTTTTACGTTTAAAATTATATTTAAAATATTATTATATCTAACAGTTGAAATGTCATTTTGTTTAAACGTTTACTATTTCTAATGATTCAAAACTATTATTAATCTTATTCAGTTCAAAGGGTTGAATCGAGTCACCTGATAGACTATATTACATTCTAACCGGTCGAACCAGTTAGTTCAATCTAGTTTTTAAATCATTACTACTAACTTAATTAAAATGAATAATAATAGTTGGAAAGTTGATTGCAAACTAAAAGGTAGGAAACAAAAATTTTAAAATTTGACTGAAAGCTAAAAAAACTAAAGGTAAGCAAACTTAATAAATAACTCAATTAGATTGATCAAATTGATAAAATATACAAATAGGTTAGATTTGTTCCGTATAGATTTATTTAATTTCTCCACTATCCTAATTTTGTTTACACTATTAAAACTCTATGGTGCCGATATATTATAATCTTAAAATTTAAATTGTACAGTCTATATTAATTTACTCAGTCGTAAATTTAAATTACACTATACTGTTTAAATTTGTAGGAAGTTTCTATATATTGTTTAGATTCTAAACTTTAAATTTATTTTCAGCTTATATTTTAAATTATAATACATAATTTCATTATTTTAAAAGATCAAATTTTACTATTAAAAGTTTAGTTAATTTAGCTTGTACAATTCTATTCTAAGAATAAATTTGAATTATACCTTATATTCCTATTGAATCAAATATATATTTATCAACATTCAAATTAATTTTCTTAAATAGTGATACAAATTAAACTAATGCCTAAATTAGACGAATTTTTAAAGTTCTATAAACATATTAAATATATTGAATTTAAATATTTACAATTTAAATTTTTTAAATAGTGGTACAAAATTAATATCTAAATTAAAGGAATTTAAAATTCCTTAAACATATTAAATATGTTTTTTTTTTTTTTTTTTTTTTTTTAGAGAGAAAGGTAGCATGCTATCCACTTTGTTTATTTCATTTCTTAACTAGAAATGTCTATCAAGTAGGATTCGAATTTAGGTCTCGGTACCACCCGCCGAGCCCTTTTGCTACTTGCGCTATGGGTCGGTAACATTTTTGAATTTGAATATTTACCCATATTCAAATTTTCTTAAATATTGATGCAAAATTAATGACTAAATATATGTGTAATTCTAAATTATTTAAAGTAATGGCTAAATTAGTGCAAAATTAATGCTTAAATTTGTGTAAGGGGTATAAATTAAACTTTTTTAAACTTTGCGATGTTTAGTTACGAAAATACTATCTTACCTTTTAGGGGCAATTGCTTATATACCCCTGAAAAGTTCCCGATTTTTCGATTTACTCCTCTTAGAAGGCTAATATTGAAAATACCCCTCCTACGTTCCAACCTCTTTCTAATATACCCTTAGAGTTAAAATCTGTTAAGTAACTCTGTTATCTCTGTAAAATTACTATTTTGCCCTTTTTAAATATACCCTTCTACCATCACTGTATTTCTTATTCGCTCTTAAAGTCAGGGGCACAAAAAGTATTTCGACTTTTAGTCTTTTCCAATATACCCCTATACCGTCACTAACCTTTCTTATTTGCCCTTAAGTTAAGGGTAAAATTGGTATTTTAATTTTTTTAAATGTGGTAGATATTTAACTCACGTTTAACCTAGATTAATTTAACGGGAGATAACTGCGGGGGTATTTTGGAATAACGGTAGAACGTATGAGGGGCATTTTAGAAAGAAAAAAAAAAAGTAGGGATAGATCGGATATTTTCAGACGCATGAGGGGTATATAGGCAATTATCCCTACCTTTTAATATGCTATAGGTGAAAATGACACTTTTGCCCTTATTCAAATTTTCTTAATTCTAGACGGGCGCACTTAAAACAAAGATATATAATATGAAATTAAAGTAATAAATTAGAATTAATAAGTCTAATTTGGTATCGCAAACATTTTTCCTTTTTTTATATACAAATTCTGTGTAATAGAATGTGTGGGAGGATAACAGAGTGTTCACAACTTATAATACATATAGGATCAATTTGTTTGCAACAAAAATGATATTTAGATTAACTAACAAATATGTTTATATAATAATAAGGGGCAATTGCTTATATACCCCTGAAAAGTTCCCGATTTTTCGATTTACCCCTCTTAGAAGGCTAATATTGAAAATACCCTTCCTACGTTCCAACCTATTTCTAATATACCCTTAGAGTTAAAATCTGTTAAATAACTCTGTTATCTCTGTAAAATTACTATTTTGCCCTTTTCAAATATACCCTTCTACCATCACTGTCTTTCACAAAAGTATTTCGACTTTTGGTTTTTTCCAATATAACCCTACCGTCACCAACCTTTCTTATTTGCCCTTAAGTTAAGGACAAAATTGGTATTTTAATTTTTTTAATCGTGATAGATATTTAACTTACGTTTAACCCAGAATAACTTAACAGGAGATAACTGCGGGGGTATTTTATAATAATGGTGGAACGTATGAGGGGCATTTTAGAACGAAAAAAAAAAAGGGGTAGATCGGATATTTTCAGACGCATGAGGGGTATATAGGCAATTATCCCTAATAATAATAGTCATAGCGAGTAGAGTAATAATAATATGTTATGACAAAACCAAAATGATCTAATTGGCGTGTGCGAAAATACAAAAAAAAAAAAAATCGAGAACGAGAGAAAAAATAAAGCACATAATATTTACGTGGTTCGCCACCACCTACATCCATGGATGAAAACGGAGCGGAGATCTTCATTATAATCAAAATAGTGTACAAAATATGCCTCTCACAAAACCCTAATCTAAAAAATACATTCATATTATTTATCTCATCTGCTCCACCAAATTAATAGAATAAATGATATATTTATAATAGTGGCTATGTGAATACAACTAGAAATAGAAATCCACTAAGATTAGGAATATCTCAATAAGTATAGGCATAATCTAAACTTAACTTAATGAGATAATCAAAACAGAATAGGCTTAGAAAATCTTACAGTTTTAGAATATTTCGAGACATATCTAACATAATAATAATGAAAATTGAAAAAAAAAAAATAATAATAATAAAAAGGGGGGGGGGGGAGAAGAGACTAGTGTATTTCTATCAACAAGGTGGAATTTCACTCCCACACATTGTTGGATTCAGGTAATAATTAATTATTTCTTGTACATCTCTTTTGTGTAACTTGAGGTTGCAGCAAAGTAGGGTTAGTGATATACAGGTTAGGCACAAGATAGAGACATCTTACCTATGGAAACTACGTACCATGCATGTAGTGAAAGAAATATTTACGTGCAAAATAAGTATACACAATTTTGTTTTTTTTTTAGGATTTTTCTAGACCCTTAGTCACCAAGCTTTGTACTGAATTTTTTATTGAGTTGTGCTAAGTTCACAACCTGTGAGGGGTTGTAATTAATCTCTATAATTTCTCATCCAAGAAGTTGTAGGGTTTACTAACACCTTTTTGAGTTTTAGTATATAATAAAAAGAAAAAAAAAGTGATGACACAAATAGGTGAAAATGGGTCATTGGATGGGCGGGTTGTACTAGCTATTACAACTCCAAATATATAGTTTGTAAGTGTAGCATTACTCTTTTTCATTTTGGTCTTCATTTTCTTTCCAAGTTATAATTAGACCATTAACTTTGAGGTTAATCGCATAATTAGCTCCTAATTAACTTTTACCCGTGTGTGTTGTCACTTTTTTCCATAACATCTTTTCTCGTATGGGAACTCAGCACGCCAAGCTTAATCTCACTAGCTAACTTAATATTGCCCTCCATATATACATGGGATCCTTTTGACCTTGCACACGAACACAGACGGTCTCTTTTGTAACACTTGGTATCTTGTGGTTGAGCTGAGTGTGCTACCAAATTTGAAAAAGGAGGCCTTAGCCAAATAAATTGCTAGAGTCTCACTAAAAAATGAAGAGAAGGCACTCTTTAGCAGTAGAAGAAAAAGTCGAGCAACAGGAGGGTCAAGAAATGTGAAGCTGCTGAAGGAGTTCAGTAGGTCAAAACAAAGATCGGGAGAGAGCCACCTTGCAGGGGGAGTCCACAACCAGAAGAAGCAAAATACCTGGCAGTTTAAAGGCGACAGCCGGCGACGCGGAGAGTGTTACAATTGTGGTAAAGGACACTTCTCCCGAGACAGTTGACACAAGAAGAAATAAGTACAAGGCAATATGGCAACGTCAGGTGACCACCAAGCAACATACAAAAGTAAAGAAGAGTGGGATGCTCAAGACTCCTTCACTATCATAGAGTTAGAAGAAAACTATCACTCAGACAATGAGGAGGCTCTCAAAGAACAAAGGTCAGACGACACTGCTGCAAAGGAGATGATGCCAGGTACTAGGAAAAGCTACTAAACCAGGTACCAATATTTGCACCCACAATAATAGAAAATCGAAGAGAGGTGAATTACAATATAGATTGGATCATCGACTTCGAATGTTCCAATCATATGAGCGGTGATAAAGACAAGCTGCTCAGCACAACATAATATAAAGGAGGAAGAGTAATGTTGACAGCTAACAACTTGAAGTTGCCAATCACTCACATAGGAAAGATGATCATCACACCCTGATTCAGCCCCCATTAAGTACAACTGCAGAGCGTCTACCATGTCCCAAGTATGAAGAAAAACGTCTTATCAGTATCACAATTGACTACATCGGGCAATTATATTGCCACGCCTCGAGTTCGATCCCTTTGGCCGGTTCGAGCGCGTCGAACAGACGCCGAACGGACAGAGCCTCCCCTGTACGCCCAAGGCTCAACAACAAGTACAAATAGAGTATAAGATTTGCACATGCGGAAGCATACAAAATGGCTTGCACGAGGATAAGCAATAGCCAAAGTGAAAGTACTAAACTAAACATCATACAAGTAATATGATACTTTTAACCACATACATGCAATCAACTTGAAATATTTAAATTCTTTTACATTCTCTGCATCATTTCTTTTTACATCACATATTCATCAAAATATGACTTTTACATTTAACATCATTAATCCCTTTGATACATTTGCTTTAAACATTTATAATCATCAAATACAAAAGATGATATAAAGGGTAATGCAACTATAACAAAATATAAAAACCTCTCGGGTGGTCTCTAACTAGGGCGCGATGCCCTTAGCGCGATCATCCGCCGGCTCGCTCGGTCCCGGCTCTGTGAAATAGTGAGGTGAGAACTACAACAAAATTTCCAGTGGGTTCGGCCCCGATCTCGCCTACTTTCCCACTAGGTCTAAATCAGGCATAATAGAAGAATAGATAGATAGTAACCAACTAACAAATGCAGCTAATATGCCTGAACAATAAACAGTGTTATGCTCAATATATAATGCTCATGATGAATGCAAGATCATAATTCCATTGCCCAAATCTCTTGGTTATCCCGTAGGTTTCGCCCTTAACAAACTTACCACCCAATCCCTACTATTGGGGAGATACTCATTTCGACCCGACGGGACCGTCCTCTGGGGAGATACTTTCTATGACCCAGTGATGACTACTCCGGAGCTCATCGCCCGGGAGCTACCGCCCTCGAGCCAAGACTAATAGGTGAGTACGATCAATCCTTAACTTTAAGAATTCGGAATCCAATCCAATCTTCACTATGAGGATGCAATGCACATATGACCCTTAACTTTAAGGTTGCTATGTCATATTGTCACTATCTCTCTTTACTTGCATTCTCTAACTTTCTCTAGTGTCATATACACTACTTGTTCTTGTACTCATTCACTAATGCCACACTTGTTCTCTAAGTGTTCAACTCTAGCATTCTTGTTATTTACTAATGTCACACACTCTAGTGTTCATTTGCATACTTGACATTTACTAATGCCACCCAATTCATATGTCATTATGTCATTTTGGTTCTTTACCTCCTCTAGGTTCTTATCACTTTTTATGCATACATAGGGTTTTCATGTTCTTACCCTTTTACCATTATTTCACATGCAATTATACTCATAACATGCAAGAAAATACTTTCAATTAACCCTACTATGCTCAATGCTCAACATTCACATATGCTCAACAAAATGACACTTTAGACATAAGAGGAAGTTCGATGACTTCGGAAAGCACCACCCACCTTTTAGGGTTGCAAGGGTGCTACGGTTCAATTCTCGTAATTTTTGGGCGCCTATCCCACGTGCGAAAGCTATCTGTACCAAAATGGGTGTTTCGTCAATAACTTTGCGTATACTCGTCGAATCGTCGAACCGAGCGCACCAACGTGTCGAAAACACCTCTAATTAGATTTCTACAAGGTCAATTGGCCTTGGAAACCACTTAGGATAAAAGCCCAAAATTTGGTGCCCTGATAATGCCATTTGCTAGATCTTTGGGTTTGATCTCTACAACAAGCAAAAGAAAGCTTGTTGAACCTCTATGAACTAATTTAGAATCTTGTCTAAGCTTTTCCAACCATTTCTAGGGCAGACAAACCAAGCCCTAGAAATCCACCATGAGAGCACCATGAAAAACCTAGGTTTTCATGTGTTCTATGACCACTAGAAGGTTTCTACACTAGTAGAAGCTTCAAAACCTAGCTCCCTAGGGTACAAAACCAAACCCTAGACTCAACTTCCTATAAAATCTCACATTGGTCACAAGCTCACCCAAGTCCACCTTGTTGGAGAGTCTCAAGATCTTCCAGAGCCTCAAATCTCTTACAAAAACCCTTCTCTTGCACATTCTCCTTACTCCTTGGAGAGTTATCTAGAGAGGGAAAGAGAGAAATGAGAGGGGAGAGGGTGAATGGCTGTGGGAGAGAGAGGGGAGAGTGTGTGGGGTCTTAACATGTTGTAATAATTACAACAAAACCCCCCAACCACTTGTATTTGCAATAATTTTTATTTTGTTGTTTGGTCTATTGTGTACCGGTACACTTTTAGTCTGTCACCGGTAATACGATCTCGCAGAGCCAAACCCGAGAGTTGTTATTTCGGGTTTTACAATGTGTACCGGCACACTTTTAGCCTGTCACCGGTAACACAGCCAATTTTCTCCAAATCTGAGAACTGCTATATCTAGTTTTACCACAGTGTACTGGTACACTTTTGATGTCAGTATCGGTACACAATGCCTGCATCGCAGCTTTTAGCACTTGTTCGACTTCTCTTCGTGTCGAGTAATGCTAAAACACTTCTAACTCTTTTAGAACTCATTTTAACCCTTCCAACATTGTTGGAATATTAATTGGAACTTGCCAAATTGTTTCTTTCGCATACTTTAGTCAACTTGGCTAAAGTTCGATACAAGCTACCGAGGTTTCGATATATTACATTCTACACCCCGTAAAATTAGTTTCGCCCGTAAAATTAGTTTCTCGTTGACTCGAATAATTGAGGATACATCTTCCTCATCGTCTCCTCAAGCTCCTAAGTGGCTTCACGCACTGCATGATTGCTCCACAGGACTTTTACATAAGGAATTGCGCGATTTCTCAATTTCCTCTCTTCTCTATCGAGAACGCACACCGGGTGCTCCTTATAGGTCATGTCCTCGCGCAACTCCACCGCTTCATATTCCAAAGATGTGAGTCGAATTGCGGATATACTTGCGAAGATTTGATACGTGTAACACGTTGTGTACTCCCGCAAGCCTCGGTGGTAATGCGAGCTTGTAGGCCACCGCACCAATCCCTCCAAGATCTCAAACGGTCCAATATACCGTGGACTTAGCTTCCACGTATTCCAAATCGTTTTACCCTCGCATCGGCGACACCTTCAAGAATACACAGTCTCCAACCGCGAACTCTAGATCTTTTCTCCGCTTATCGGCATAACTCTTTTGCCTAGATTGCGCCATCGCTAACCGTTGTCGGGTAAAGCGAACTTTCTTCTCCACCTCCGGTATCACATCTAGGCCAAGAGCAACTCTCTCGCCCATGTCGCTCCAATGAATTGGAGAGCGACACTTCTTTTCATAAAGGGCCTCGAATGGCGCCATCGCGATACTTTCTTGATAGCTATTATTGTATGTGAATTCTGCCATTGGTTGGAAATCGTGTCATCCGCCCTTGTAATCAAGTACACACGCTCGAAGCATATCCTCAAGTATTTGTATCGTACTCTCCAATTGACCATCACTTTGAGGATGAAATGCCGTACTAAAATCGAGCCGTGTGCCCAAAGCTTCCTGTAGGCGCTTCCAAAAGTGAGATGTGAACCTAGGGTCTCGATCTGATACAATAGACACCGGAACCCCGTGAAGTCTCACAACGTCATCAAGATATACTTGAGCCAACTTGTCTCCCGACCATGTAGTGTGAATCGGCAAAAATATGCCGATTTCGTCAACCGGTCCACAACCACCCAAATTGCGTCGCGACCGCCTTGAGATCGAGGCAACCCGGTCACAAAATCCATCGCGATATCTTCCCATTTCCAAACGGGTATAGGTAAACTTTTAAGCTTCCTCGCCGGAAATCGGCGCTCCGCTTTTACTTGTTGGCACGTAAGACATTGCGACACAAATTCTCCAATATCTTTCTTCATGCCCGGCCACCAATAATGCATTTTTAAGTCCTTGTACATTTTAGTGCCGCCCGGGTGTATAGTTGTAACATACTGGACTTACGCAAATTGCGAAGTTCTAGTATTCAACTTATGTTCGGAGCCTTTCCACTTTTCTGGAGGGTCGTTGACTGCGTTCCGACCTATGGCACGAGTACCGAGGTTAGTGGATAAATTTCAGGCACTAACGTCCAAAAAGTTGGATTTTAGGTTGCTCTCGGATTGCATTTTCGGGTGCTTGTACCGGTACAGGGTTGGTTGCTGTACCGGTACAACCTTGATGGCTATATCGGTACAGATGAGGTTTTGTACCGGTATGGGATGGCTGATGGACACCAACCCAAGCCTCTGGTCAAGGTGGTCTGGTCTCTCGGTACAGATCCGGCTTGTACAGACATACTGCGATTTCGAGCAGTTTAAACTGTAGGGGTGTTTTAGCATTTTGTTGCTTCTAATATAGCACCCCTTGCCCCTAGGGCTTTTCTTTGTGCTGAGAACAAGAGAGAAAGAGGTAAAGGAGTTTCTCTCTCTACCCCTTTTGCATTCTTTTGGATTTTTGGGTGATTTCTTGAGGATTGATCACCCTTTTTACTCTCTTTTGCCGTATGGTGCTTCCTACACCATGGATGAAGCTCGGAGCTTGGATTTGAAGCTTGAGGGAGGAAAGATCTTCAAGCTTTGAGGGTTTTGAGCCTTGTTTGGAGCTTCTAGAAGGTAAGCAACACCTCTATTTCTTCTAGATTTGAGTTTGGTTGCTTCTTTATAGATGAAACCCTAGATTTGGCATATTAGGGTTTATTTTGGGGATTTTCGATTTTAGGCCTTTGGGACCTAATTGATGGGTTTAGAACTTTGATTTAGGTTGGATAGGAAGGACTCTAACTCCCATTTGGAGATCGAGAGCAATTCCTTCGCATTCGGTGAGTTTTCCTCAACCTTTTGTTGAAATACTTAAAGATTGAACTCATGGTTCAACTCTAGATCTTGTAACTCCTAGGGTTTGCTTTTTAGGACTCAAGGAGTGATAATCGAAGCTTAGTTAGCGGTTCGAGCAACGCTTTTGGCTTCATGAGCATAGGAGGGAATGCCTCCTAAGTGCTTAATTGGTTTGATTAAATTATTCTAAGTGCATATTCATGCTAGATAGAATTATTATGAATTTTGGAACACTTAAAATGCATGCCTTATGTATGATTAAAATTCCACTCTATATAGTAGAGCAATCTGGGTTATTTTGCATGCATGTGAGGGGGTTCTTGTGGGCACTTGGGAATGTGCCTCTTATGCTTATTGTAGCTCAAATAATATAGTTGTGAACATTGAACTCTTGTTGGGACTTAGAAAGATTAAGTGTCATCAAGCGACACTTAACTTAGAAAATTGTGAAACTGCAACATAGAGACATTGAAATAGGCCACTGACATCTATTATATTCCATGTTAGAGACATGACGACATAGAGATAGGCCTTGGACACAGTGACTTTACTTTCCATGTTAGAGATATGATGATTTGAGACTTGTGACAGTTCTTATGACTATATGCCATTGTGCTCATTCGCACATGCTTGTGAGGGTCGCTCCCTACAAGCCGGCACTCCGAAGTTGGCCAACGCGTTTCATGTATTCGCCGTGCGGGACTTGGCGCCGAAGTAGATTGCCGTGGGACAGTCTCATTCCTAAGGTAGGAATGATGACTACTACGGGGCCATTAGGCTCGGCATTTGGCTAGGCAGCCTTCGGGTGGGCATCGGCCAGACCGCCTTCGGGTTGGGTCGTATTGGATTTAAACTTAATGTAGTTTTATGGACTGTAACACCCCGAACTTCTAAAGTTATGAAGTCGCGAGGTAGGTTGGCTTAGAAGGCCATAAGAATGGTTCCCGTGAAGTTTGGAAGCTTTCGGGTGTTTTCGGTGCACTAGGTGCAAGAACGGAGCCCGAAAGGCTATCTTGGGCCACGAGCTAAATCCGACGCTTGCGCGGATGAGATAATGATGTGGACATGATCTAAATCATGTTTGGAGAGTCTCGGTTCGATTTGAAACGAATCGGAGGTCGAACGGGTCAAAAGTGAGTTGAAACGGAGAAGAAACGGAGAAAAAGCTGAGAAAATGGCTAAGTCCTGAAAATCCTGCTCTCGGGATCCGGATCAGGAGGCCAGGACCGGTCCACCCCTGCGAAGTCAGCTGAAAATTTGGCTAAGTCCTGGAAAGTCTGCCTACGGGATCCGAATCCGAGTGGTGGTCCGGATCCCACGCGCGATGGGATTCTAGTGAAGACACTTGGGGTCCGGACCCCATACATGAGATCCGGACCCTGCAGCCCGAAAATGCCCAGTTTGGGCTGTTGCAATAGATGAAAAGTTGAGGGGTTTATATGCAAAGTTGGCATGAGATGAGTGTATAGAGTGGATTAAACACTCTCTTTCTCTCTCTCACTCACTCAGCTCCCTCCCTCTCTCTCTCTGTTCGACAGCAAGAAGAAAGGAAAGAAGAGAAGGAAAGAAAGAGAAGGAAAAGAAGAGAAAGAAGAAGAAGAAGATGGAGATGATGAAGAAGATGATGATGGAGATCCTCTTGGTCATCTTCTTCCTCTCCCACAAGCTAGGGGCAAGCTTGTAGAGGTAAGCTTTAGCCTCCTCTCATGGTAGATCCTTAGATAATGGGTTTCTAAACCCTAGATTTAGAGTTTTGAGCTTCTTGTAAGCTTTAAAACTATGTGGAGACCATGAACTCCATGAAATCCATGGTTTTCATTATGATGCTCTAATGGTGGATTTCTAGGGTTTGCTCTAAGCACCCTATTGATGGCTCTAATGCTCTTAGATGAGTTCCTAGAGATTAGACAAGCTCTCTGTTGCTTGTTCTAGGGATCAAATCGGCGGGTTTTGCGAAAGTGCAAACCTAGGGTTAAAAAGGGGTTTTAGAAATAGATGAGTTTGATCTCATTTGACCCCATAGAAACCTAATTGAGGGCCTAACGAACGCATTGGCGCGCTCGGTTCGGTGATCCGACGAGCGAGTACAAAGATATTAATTATTTAATATAATCATACCAGATGTCCGCAGCATGCAAGATAGAAGCCCTAAATTGATGAAAACGGAACTGGGGCAACTTAAAGGCGTGGGGCAACGGCACAAAGTCTCGGATTGCAATTCGGAGACCGTTTGGTTGGTCGTGCAAGAGTTCGAGCTAAATCGGGTCAAGAAGGCGTGCGGCCGATTGCAAGTGTCGACGAGCAATCGGAGTGCAAATTGAGGTGGGTTGTGTTTACCGAAGCGACTAGGTCGCCTGTATGTCTAAGAGTCATTTAACTCTTGTTGACGCATGTTCAATACTTCATGATTAGAAATGCATGCTAGTGAGGTAAAGTAAAAATGCTAAGTAGATGCAAGTAAACAAATGAAATGCATGGTAATAGCATAAAGTATAATGCTAGAAGAGTAAAAGAATGCATGCTTAGCATAGTGAACATTCGATGAACATGACAATAGCATAATATAGAAATGCTAGTGAACGAGTGAGCATGAACCTAGTGTTTAAAGAACCTAGTGGCTAAAGAATGCGAAAGAACGAGAATACTAAGTAAAGGCTTTGGTAGACATAAGAATGTCAAGTATAAGAGAGCAAAGTATAAGAATGCCAAATAAAGAATGTGAGTCATGGACTAAATACACATATAGATCGAGTGGCATCTAAGCTAGTGTAAAGAACATAAGTTATAGTAAACCTAGAGTCAAATGGACCTAGGAAATGACATCTAACCTAGTGTAATGAACATAGGTTCTAGCAACCTAGAGTCATATGGATCTAGGTAAAGAACAGTGAACCTAGTGTCAAGGACATAGGTTGGATAAAGAAGATAGTGGACCTAGTGTTAATAAACATAGGTCGAGTTGGAATGACATTGAACCTAGAGTTAAGTCAACCTAGGTTATGTGATAAAGAGTGAACCCTAGTGTCAAGTAGACCTAGGAGGTAAAGACAATGGACCTAGATAGGTCGACACTATAGGGTTAAGACCAACCCTTGAGTTATGTGAAATGGATTCCTAATCCCTAGGAATGAATGTCGCTAGTGCAATGATCGCTAGTGCAGTAGAGTAAGTGAATGGCAACTGCAGGTACGTGTGGTTCTCCTCGCCTGGCAGTGACTCTTCGGGTACGTGTGGTTCTCCTCGCCCGGTATGAATATGAGATTGGGGACGCGGTACGTGTGGTTCTCCTCGCCCGTAGGTCCATTGAGCGACTTGTGGTCCGGGGGTTGATGATAGTTCTCACCCTGTGCGTGGACCTATAGTCGAGAGAATCTAAGGCTGAGGTGCATGTGAGACGTCCTTCGCCTCGAGCCTGACAGAGCGCGGAATATCCGCAAGCAATTGACTCAAGACCGAGTCGGGTGGCATAGTGAGCTAAGGTAGAGTGGACCTTAGAAGTATTTGCTAAATAGCATAAGTGCCAAAAGTAAAGAGCAAGAATGAGAATAGCTAACCTAATGAATAGCTGAGTTTAAGAATGAAACGGCTAAAGTAAAGAATAGCAATAAAGTAAAGAAAAGCTAAGAGCTAAAGAATAATTTGCATATTGCATTTGTGAGGCAGGTTTTTATGTTAGTTGCAAATTATATATCTATATATGCTTTTGGACTAACATATCTGCAGTGCCTCCTTGGACCTATTGGTCGAGCTGTTCTCTTGGGTGACCGTACCCACGAGAACTATGGACAATAGTTCTCACCCCGTGTATGTTCGTGAGCGGCGCAGCGTGGCGCGAGGCAAGGGCGTAGCTCGGTAGATAGCGCCCTACCGGGAGACCGAGAGATAGAAGTACCCCGGTTAATGAGCTTAGGGGTATAGCAAGGGAGAACAAGTTGTAATAAATTGGAAACAGATTTGTAATAACTAGATTGTGTTAGGAAGTTTGTAATATGAATGTAAAAGTTAAATTTGAGACGAATGGTTGTAATAGCAAGTAGCTGTTTTATGTTTATGATACTTCCTTATGCAATCTGATTGTAATATCTGTTCCTGTTTGGAACCTCCTTGTAATTGTATTGATTGCGACGCCTTGAACGTACAGGGGAAACTCTGTCCGTTCGGCGGTCTGTCGGCGCACCCGAATCCGACCGAATTGGCGGGCTCGGGGCGTGAAAGATAAGACATTGTGGACTTTGACTAGAATAGTAAACTTCAAACCTTTACTATCAATTTGGGAACATTGTACTAATTATAGTGCTTTCTATTCATGCTTAGAATAGCTTATTTACTTATGCAATTTTCATACTAAGTAGAGATACCATGTTTAGTAGCTTACATGTCGTTTACTTTACTTATGCAAGTTCACCGCTTACTTGTTTAGTTTTGGGCCTAGTGGAGTATGCAACTGAAGTCAGTAATTGCCCACTGGGAACTATTAATTAATAGTTCTCACGCCCTCTTTTTCTAATGTGTTTCAGAGCCTTCGGCACCGGCGGAGGCAAGGGATCGCGGCAAGGGAGTCGCGTCTAGTTAGCTCGTAGCAGCTTTACTTTCTCTTAGGTGGTTCTACTTTCTCTCTTTTTGTTTTAGTGAGAGAGAGGTTTTTGGTATCCATGTATAGAGACCACCATGTACCTTTTTAGTTGTTGTTTGTGGAGATTATTATTGTACTCTTTATTATAGTGCTTAGTGGAATTTGGTACTTCTATTTATCTACTTCTTTATGCTTCCTAGTTTAGAATTCTAGTTGTTATATTGCTCTGATACTTCTAAATTCTTCTTATTCTTGTTTGGTTATTTATCGTTTTTTTGTTAGACGCCTTGTATGTTTTAGACGTACGGCGGGTCTGGGCACGCGCGGCTAAGCTCACTGGTCCCGGGCGTGACAATAGTATAGGGAGATTGATGCGCTTCTTGCATAATTGCCCTCCGAACGTGCTCATCTTTAGGAACGCACCAACGACCGAAATCGAAGTGCGCCGTCGGTCCCAATGCCAAAATCTTCGGCACTACCGCTCTCAACTTCACCGCGCACCTTTTGGAGATATTCATTGGAAGCTTGCAATTTCTTAATCCTCTCCAACAAGGTTGGTTGCACGACCAATGCGGCAAGTGTAGCCGGCACTCCTGGTGCCACTACTTCAAGACCAAGCCGGTGCATCTCCTTTTGCAATAACGGTTGAGGCGTGATCACCGTAGCCAAGTTTTCCACCGACTTTCTACTAAGTGCATCGGCTACGACGTTTTCTGGGGTGGTATAAGATAGAAACATCATAATCCTTTAGCAACTCCAACCACCGCCGCTGTCGCATGTTCAATTCTTTTTGGGTGAACAAGTATTTGAGACTTTTGTGATCCGTATAAATCTCACAATGCTCACCATACAAGTAATGCCTCCATAACTTGAGCGCAAAAATAACCGCCGCTAGCTCAAGGTCATGAATCGGATAGTTCTTTTCATAGCTCTTTAATTGGCGCGATGCATATGCAATGACTCGCCCAATTTGCATCAAAATACACCCGAGACCGATATATGAAGCATCACTATACACAACAAAAGTCTCCCGAGTCGCAACGCAAGCACCGGGTCGTTGTCAATCTTTTCTTTAACTCCTCGAAGCTTCGATCGCAATCGTCGCTCCAAACATACTTCACTCCTTTGTGCGTGAGGCGCGTTAGTGGAGTAGTTATTTTAGCAAACCCCTCCACGAACCGCCGGTAGTAGTTCGCGAATCCAAGAAAACTGCGAACCTCCGCTACGCTCGTCGGGTGAGGCCAATCTTTAATCGCCTCTACTTTCTTCGGTTCCACCGAGATGCCATCACCTGAAATCACGTGGCCTAGGAAAGTGACCTCCGAAAACCAAAAGTCACATTTCTTTTCAGAGTATTTCCAACACGGTTCTCAAGTGCTCTTCGTGTTCCTCCTCGCTCCTTGAGTAGACCAACACGTCATCTATGAACACCCCGACGCACCGGTCTAGCAACAGTCGAAAGACCCTATTCATCAAGTCCATAAATGCTGCCGTGGCATTAGTAAGCTCAAACGGCATTACTGTGAACTCGTAGTGGCCATACCGCGTACGGTACGCCGTTTTGTGTACATTCTTGGGTCGTATCTTCAACTGATGATACCCCGACTGAAGGTCCATTTTTGAATATACCCTTGACCCCTTGCAACTGATTGAATAAGTCGTCAATCCTCGACAACGGGTACTTATTTTTAATTATTACCTTATTCAACTCGCGGTAATCCACGCAGAGTCGATGTGTCTTTTTTCTTTATAAATAGCACAGAGCTCCCCACGATGACACGCTCGGCCTCACAAAGCCTTTGTCGAGCAGGTCTTGTAATTGTGCTTTTAATTCCACTAGCTCCACTGGTGCCATTCTATATGGAGCCTTCGAAATTGGCGCCATCCCGGGAATCAAATCAATAATGAATTCGATCTCCAAAGGCAATCCCGATAACTTTGCCGAAATACATCCAAAAACTCGCACGCTACCCGAATACCACTAAATTTCGGGTGCTCCTTTAGGGCTTCTACTATTGTCGCCAAGTGTGCTACACATCCACCTTTTATCATTTTTCTCGCCCTCGGCGCTGATACGGTCGCCGCGAAGCGCGAACTTTTACACGCTCGGTATACCAACTCTTCTTGATTAGGCTCACGAAAAGTGATCACCTTGCTGTCGCAGTCGATGACTGCATAATACTTGGAGAGCCAGTCGACCCCCAAGATTACATCGAAGCCCAACATCTGATTTAGCACTAGCAAGTCTGCCGGTATAATCGAACTACCAATCTGAACTGGACACGCCGGACACTCATCACGGACACTATATATATATATATATATATATATTTATATATATATATATATATATATATATATATATATATATAGAGAGAGAGAGAGAGAGAGAGAGAGAGAGAGAGAGATAGAGTAGAGCTAGAATACTTTTAAAAGCACCAATGAGTTGGTGCTTCTAAGTTTTTAACCCTTGGATCTACTCCTTGATTTCTAATAGCCTTTGGATCAAACACTATTCCACCTACCACCACCTACCACCACCTACCACTATCATCTCAACCCTACATCTATCCATCCAATGGTTAAAAACTCAAAAGCACCAACCCATTGGTGCTTTTGAGAGGATTCTAGCTCAACTCTCTCTCTCTCTCTCTCTCTCTCTCTCTCTCTCTATATATATATATATATATATATATATAGGCTAGGCTCCTATCCTATTAATAGGATAGAGCACTTGTCCTATCAAGTTTTTAACCCTTGGATGAGAAATTGTAGGGTTAGGATAATATTAGTCGGTTAGAGTTGAATGGTCCCCCAGATTGAGTGGTCCCCACCGGATTATAGTATTTAATCCAATGGTTAGAAATGATGATAAAAGTTGATCCAAAGGCTAAAAAATTGATAGGACAAGTGCTCATATCCTATTAAAAGGATAGTGGGACTCTATATATATATATAGAGAGAAGAGAGAGAGAGAGAGACAGAGAGACAGAGACAGAGAGAGACAGAGAGAGAGAGAAAGAGAGTCCTGCTATACTATCAATAGCACGAAGCACTCGTGCTACCAAGTTTTCAGTTAGATCAACCCTTTTAATCATTTTCACTTAGATCACACTATTCAACCAACTACCTACTCAATCCTTGGGGCCCCACATCATCCTAACCTCACATCTCTCAATGGTAAAACTTGGTAGCACCAATGATTTGGTACTATTAATAGCATAGTAGCCTATATATATATATATATATATATATATATATATATATATATATATATAGAGAGAGAGAGAGAGAGAGAGAGTCGGCTACTATCTTTTTAATAGGATAGGAGCACTTGTCCTATCGCTTTTTTAGCCTTTGGATCAATTCTTTTCATCATTTCTAACCATTGGATTAAATACTATAACCCTGGGACCACTCAACCCTAGGGGGACCATTCAACTCTAACCGACTAATATCATCCTAACCCTACAATTTCTCATCCAACGGTTAAAAACTTGATAGGACAAGTGCTCATATCCTATTATATATATATATATGATAGTATGTGTATATATATATATATATATATATATATATATATATATATATATATATATATATATATATATATAGAGTATATATATATGTGCTTATTAGGAGTATAGCACCCTTGTGCTCCTAAATTTCTAACCACCCATCAAGTTTGATGGGTGGTTAGAATGAGAAAAGAGATATTGAGGAGAAATCGTGCCAGACTTTCTCTTCTCCTTGAATTTCTCTCTCTCTCTCTCTCTCTCTCTCTCTCTCTCTCTCTCTCTCTCTCTATATATATATATATATATATATATATATATATATATATATATATATATATATATATATATATATATATATATATATATATATATAGTAGGTTTTGTGTGCTAATAGGAGCACGGTGGCCTCCGTGCTCCTAAGTCGTTTTCAATGATAGAGCTTCCGAATTGACGATCGGTTCCGTTGGACTTGATCTAGCGGATTTGAAGTTTCTAGAAAATAATTTTTACGATTTTTCGATATCATTTACCTAGTAATAGAAAGGATTCAAAATCAATAATTTTTAACTAAATAAAAATAAAAATCCTATAAAAAGTGATGATATAGCATTAAAATTTTCGATCGAAACATTGATCTTGTTGTAGATAGTATAACGAATTTTATATCAAAATTTCATCCGATTTGAATGCTTCTACACCGTTAAACATGAAAACTACAGATATCAACCGTTAAAAATTATTGATTTTCGATCAAATGCCTTTTGATCACTAGGTAAATGCTATCAAAAAGTCGCAAAAATTATTTTCTAGAAACTTTAAATACGCTAGATCAAGTTTAACTAACCGATCATCGATTCAAGCTCCATTATCAAAAACGGCTAGGAGCACGGAGGAGCTAGAATACCTTTAAGCACCTAAACTCTTGGTGCTTCTAAGTTTCTAGCCCTTAGATCTACATCCCAATTACTAATACCCCTTGGATCAAACACTATTCCTCCTACCACTAGCATCTCAACCCCACATCTATCCATCCAATGGTTAAAAACTCAAAAGACCAACTCATTGGTGCTTTTGAAAGTATTCTAGCTCAACTCTCTCTCTCTCTCTCTCTCTCTCTCTCTCTCTCTCTCTCTCTCTCTCTCTATATATATATATATATATATATATATATATATATATATATATATGAATTGAGCTCCTATGCTTTTAAAAGTAAAGTCATTGGTCTTGTAAGTTTTTAGCCCTTGAATTTATAGATGTGAGGTTAGAATGATGTGGGCCCCTTTGGGTTAAGTGGGTGGTTGGTTGAATAGTATAATCTAACGGATGAAAATGATCAAAGGTATAGATCTAACTAAAAAATTCACAGAGCTAGGTGCTTTTACAAGCACCATAGCCGAACTCATATATATATATATATATATATTAAGATTAGTATGCTTTTTAAAGCACATGAAAAGCACATTAGCCTCTGTACTTTAAAGTTAATTTGTTTTTAATGATAAGACATCCGATTCGATAATCAGCTCTGTTACACATGATTTACAGTGCTATTGAAATTTTTTAGAAATCAAATTTTATAAATTATTTTATAGTTATAAATGAATAGTCTCAAAATGAACGATTAAAAATAAAATTTCATAAAAAATAGTGATAAACATTTCATTAAAAATAATTATTATCATTACTAGGTGGGATTGCTACACTTATTTTATAATTGGCAATTCAATTGTTGTGTTGTGTTCATGAATCACATATTCACGTTCCCACACTTGATTAGGCTGTTTAATGTGAAGAAAAGAAAGATGATACTTTTCTGACCCAGTTTTTTTACCACCCTTAATAAATATATAAGATCAATGAGATTCTCTACTCAATATGATATTAAAAATGTACTTGGCATTTGCATATTTTGTCAACACTAATCATTTGTGATGGTCCTAATTGATAAGGTGGTGTTTGGCCACAACCAACCTTATCCAGCTTTACACGGTAACACTATATGATAACTTTAGATATTAATTAGAATAGAAATTCTAAATTCGGGTACATTTTTGGTAAGCATTATATATAATGCATTATGGGCTATTGAGGCTGTGTATAGTCCGGCCAAGAGAGAGCCTATCTTAGGGTGTGCCGTACAAGAGAGAGAAAAGAGAATGCCAATGAGTTGAGTGCACCTTATCCACGGGTGCACGAGGAGAGGTCTTCTTTGTGGGCTTATAGAAGACGAGAGAAAGATAGAAAATATTCAAAAAAGATGACTCGGATTGTAGCTACTCTATGCAGAAGAGGAGTCAAGTGTAATATTCTTTTATTTAATGAATTTTATTTTACCTGCATATTTTCTGCTTTGATTTTTTCTCTCTTTTGTAATTGTATCAGCTTTTGCTGAGGAGAAGTTTTTATGGTAAAAACCCGATTCGACGCTTCCATTGCGGAATCCCAACAATCGATACCGGACCCACAGCAGTCGATATCGGAGCGGGTTGCGGATTTATAAGATCCCGTACCGGAGCGAGTACCGGCTTCCCAACAATAATTACTTCTCATGATTTAGTTCTTGGGATTCCGCTGATTTACGACAATAAACTTTTGTGCTCATTTTCGATGTAAAGGATATATGGATTACTGCTGTCACTCAGGAGCAACAAACTCAAACCCTGTATAAAGTTGCAAAGGACTTGCGCTTCACAGTAGATTTAAATATAATCATAATCTAGTTAAGTTTATCCTCTAATTAATATTTAAATCTTAATTTATCTCTAATAAATTTAAATATTAATTCTAATTCAAATAGGATTCAACGACAAATCTAATCAAATCCTAACAATTATTTACTACATTAGTTAAATTAATTTATCCAATTAATTGAAGTAAAACTAATTAAGTCCCAAGTTCAAAAGCTGCATCGAACTATTCAATTTGGAAACCAATAATGAAGACGCATTAAATGGACAATGACCCCAAACATTGAAATAAGTACGAATAATCCTAACTGGATATAAAAACGACGTGCCGAATGATGCGTGTAACAATAATCAACATAAAAATCATAATAATTGTACGAATTATAACGACTCCGGCTTGATCTATCACTCAAAAGGAAGAAATATATATATATATATATATATATAAGTCCATTTTAGTATCTTATTAATAAGACGAAACGATCTTTAGTAAGTTTTCTACCCTTAGATTAACCCCTTTGATTAATTTTACGTTAGATTATACTATTCAACCAACCAGGCCCACATCATCCTAGCACATTTTTTAATCCAAGGGTAGAAAACTTACTAGCATCAAGTCATTGGTGCTATTAATAGTATATTCACCTAGTTCTATATATATATATATAAATATAATAGCTACTATGCTATTAATCAAGTCATTGGTGCTACTAAATTTTTAGCCATTGGATTAAGAGATGTGTGGTTAGGATGATGTGGGCCTCCTAGGGTTAAGTGGGTGGTTGGTTGAATAGTATGATCTAACGGGTGAAAATCATTAAAGGGATGGATCTAACGGTGAAAAACTTGGTAGCAGCGAATGCTTCGTACTATTGATAGCATAGCAGCCGGACTACATATTCTACTAGAATTTCTTCGAGTGGAGAACAGTTCATAATTATTGTTGTCTTTTTATGAAGTTCCAATGAATTAAGCACGGACCCATGCGCGGTTAAGAATGCAGCTGGGACGACTAAAATTCTACGCCACATTTGCATAATTGGAGATGAATATTCCTGTAATGGCGGAACTCTGAAGAAGATGATGAGCACGAGCGGTGAAGGCGAAGTAGTAGTGATAGGTTTAATCTGATAACGGGTCGGGCAATGGAATCACCATCCGCAAGGGCCAAGGGTTGAGCCGAGGGTTACTTAGATGCCGAATCTAAGCCATCCATCTCGTATCCGACCCAAGCCTGGGATGATGGGGTTCCATTGATCCCCATTAATACCCATTTCCCTTCTTACCCCTTCTTTCTAGATAATTACAAACTAGTCCCCGTATACCCTCTATAAATAGGCGAGGACCATGTGAGCGTTATGAATAAAGTACCCAATTGCTTCGAGCTCTCCTCTATTCCCTCTCTTCCTCGCCTCTTCTTCCTGCACCCTCGATTTAGATCTCATTCTCCTATTGTTAGATCTCAATCTCCATTAATGGAGGTTCCTGATCAGTGATAGACGCATGATCCATCATCTCCGCTCAGCCCAACTCCGTGAATCCTCATCATCATCGAGCTGAGAAGATCCGGTCACTACAACTTGGTATCAGAGCGGCTTCGATCCGAGAGAAGGATAGTAGTGGTTCTATCATTGGATCCAGATCTTAGATCTGTTGAACCAATACCAGACGCATAGCCTGCAATCGAATTCCTCTTGCAAAAGTGGGATTAGATTACAAAGGCTAGCTACTATCCTAAGGATCTGTGAAAGGGAAAGCATACCATCAGAGTTTATAGCGCCATCAGAGATCTGAGATAGATTCATCATTGGGTCGAGTAGAAACAATCGATTCAAATTTGTTACCAAAACCGCTGCGACGATGGCCGAGGGGACACGATTCAGAGTGCTCGATGAGCATGTGCAATCCCTGGAGCAAAATCTGCAAGAACTAGCCACTGGGAGCCACAGAAGGTTTGAAGAACTTCATCTCAAAATTGAAGTGATGAGGAAGGAAGAACAGAGCCACTATGAAGCTCTGCGCAAGGATTCCGCGGCTACTACCAAAAAACTAGAACAGTTGATGGAGTTTATGATGAACCAACAACCACTGACACCATCCAAGGATGCCTCAGAGTCGATCACTCAGGATAGAGGTATCCTTTCAACTCCCATGAATGCAATTAAAGAAGATAACAGTTCAAATCGGGTGATTAATAGAGCTAGTCATCACTTACCTTTACCGCGATTAGAATTTCCTCGTTTTAATGGTGATAATCCTCAAATCGGGTAAGGAGGTGCGAGAAGTATTTTGAGATATATGGAGTAAAGGAGCCACAGAAACTGGAAATCGCTACTATGCATATGGAATCCAAAGTGGACATCTGGTTCCATGGATACTTGTCTGAGAACAGTGTGGTTAGTTGGGAAGTATTTGCCCAAGAGGTGTGCAAGCGCTTTGATTCCAATGGTCTCCGAGATGTAGTTGAAGAGTTTGGCAAGTTAACCCAACAGGGCACTGTCGAAGATTATCAAGAACAATTCGAATACCTTAGATCGAGGCTGTTACAAACAACTTCGCAATTCGCCCCAGAATTTTTCTTATCCAGTTTCTTAAGTGGGTTGAAGGAAGAATTAAAGACCGCAGTGAAGATGATGTATCCTAAATCCCTTGCTCAAGCCTTCGAGTTAGCTAGGTTGCAGGAATTGCATCTGGCAGCCATATGGAGGAAGAATAAACTGTGGCTTAAAAATCAAGGAGTAGCAACACTTTCTGACAACAACAAGGGCAACAGTTCGGCAACAACCACTAAAGGAGTGGATACCACCAAGAACTATGCCAGCAAGTCTAATGTTGAAAGGTCACAATCAAATAGACAATTATGGGAACAAAGGAAGGCTGCGGGGCTTTGTTTTAAATGTGGCGACAAATACTCGTATGGACATCAATGTAAGCAACAAACAGTGAGTGTGATGAATGCTGTTGGTGAAGTAACTGAGATTTATGACGAAGAATATCTGAAGGAAGTGGATGAGGTATATGATCAGGAGGTAGAGGAAAAAGAGGAAATTGGGGTCTCTGTGCATGCATTAAGCGCAGAGAATTTGGAGGAGACCATTAAGATCCCAGGGGAAGCAAAAGGGAAGGACTTAGTCATATTGGTGGACACGGGGAGCACTCACAGCTTCATTGACATCAACATGGCCAAGGACATCAAAGCCCCTATAACTACCACAACCCCTCTGTTGGTGACAGTCGCGAATGGGCAAAAAGTTCTGAGTAAGCTTAAGTGCCTTGGATTTGTGTGGAAGATGAATGGAGAAGTATACACTGCCGACTTAAGAGTGATCCGATTAGAGGGGTCAAGCATGTTATTGGGCATTGACTGGTTAAAGGGTCATGGACCGGTCACATTCGACTATGAGCAAAACATAGTGTTCATCATGAAAGAGGGAAAGAAGCTGGAGCTTAAGGGAATGGCAGAAAAAGCAAAACTTCGGAGTATTACTGCCCGACAGTGGCATCAGGAATATTTAGAAGGGAATTGCTGTGCAGTGGCTCAATTGTCTAACAAGAGTGGAGAGCAAGTACCTCCTCCTGTAGAAATTCAAGGCATCTTACAACAATTTGAAGATGTCTTTCAAGAGCCTCAGGATCTGCCCCCTGCTCGGCTACAGGATCATCAGATACCTCTCCAATTGGGAGCGCAACCTGTGAATATCAGGCCATACCGATATAGCTATGAGCAGAAGAATGAAATAGAGAAATTAATCAAAGAAATGCTCACCTCCAAGGCAATTCAGCCAAGCAACAGTCCCTACGCGTCGCCGGTGTTGCTAGTTAAAAAGAAGGACGGAAGCTGGAGGTTTTGTGTGGATTACCGACAATTAAACAAGTTGACTGTCAAGGACAAGTATCCGATACCCATAATCGAGGATTTATTGGATGAACTGGGAGGGTCAATACTCTTTTCAAAAATTGACTTAAGGTCGGGTTATCATCAAATAAGAATGCATCCAGATGACATTTCGAAAACGGCATTCCGCACTCACGAGGGCCACTATGAGTTCCGAGTTATGCCCTTCGGCCTCACTAATGCACCCGCCACCTTCCAAGCAATTATGAATGAGGTATTTGCCCCTTTACTTCGTAAATACGTTCTCATATTCTTTGATGATATACTGGTTTACAGCAAGTCACTTAAAGAGCATGTCATTCATCTGACTGTGGTACTCAATATTTTGAGAAATAACCAACTATATGCGAAGAGGTCAAAATGCTTCTTTGGACAACAACAGATAGAATACCTTGGATATATTATCACACCTCAGGGTATAGCTACTGATCCGAGTAAAATTGAAGCCATGAAACAATGGCCCCAGCCTGCTTCAACAAAGGAACTAAGAGGGTTCTTGGGGTTGACGGGTTACTATAGAAAATTTATCAAGGGGTATGGGACTATTAGTAAGCCGTTGACAGAACTTTTGAAGAAGAATGGGTTTGAATGGAATAGAGCTGCTCAAGAGGCCTTTAAGTATTTGAAGGAATTGATGACCAGGGCCCCTGTGCTAGCCATGCCCGATTACGACAAGACGTTTGTTGTAGAGGTTGATGCATGTGATGAGGGCATAGGCGCAGTATTGATGCAAGAGGGGAAGCCCATAGCTTACCTCAGTAAAGCTATAAGCAAGAAAAATAAAGGACTGTCCACATATGAGAAGGAACTCTTGGGAGTATTACTAGCAGTGACAAAATGGCGACATTATCTGAGTCCGAAGCAGTTCATCGTAAAGACAGACCATGAAAGCCTCAAATATTTGCTAGAGCAACGAATTTCCACTACTTTGCAACAGAAAGGGATGCTCAAATTGCTAGGGCTGGATTATGTAATACAGTATAAAAAGGGAAGAGAAAATAAAGCCGCTGATGCTTTATCTCGTAGAAGGGTGGAGGAGGGCAGCACTCAGGCAATTTCTGCAGTCGTACCAGAGTGGGCCACGGATATTATCACCAGTTATAAAGGAGATGAGGTTTGCCAAAGGCTAGTAGCTCAACTAACTGCACAACCTGATAGTTTGCTCAACTATTCCTTGATGCATGGAATATTACGCTACAAGAAGAGACTTTATGTGGGGTCTGGAGGGGAGTTAAGACAGAAGTTACTTGTGCAGTTGCATAGTTCAGCAGTAGGGGGACATTCGGGACAGCAAATGACGTATAAGCGCATTAAGCAGATTTTCTTTTGGCCTGGGCTTAAAAAAGAAGTAGAAGAGTTGGTAAAGAATTGTACCATATGCATTCAGAATAAATCGGATAATCAGCCATATGCCGGATTGCTACAGCCGTTACCAATTCCCCAACAAATCTGGCGAGAAGTTAGCATGGACTTCATAGAAGGTCTACCTAGATCGGAAGGCAAAAACTCTATTATGGTGGTCGTCGATCGGTTGACTAAGTATGGACATTTTATCTCGTTATCGCATCCGTATACTGTCCGTGATGTGGCTAAGGCATTTTTTGATTATGTGTACAAACTGCATGGCCTTCCGGAGAAGATTATATCGGATCGGGACAAGATCTTTACCAGTGACTTATGGAAGGAATTGTTCCGAATGCTGGGAACGAAACTCCATATGAGTACTGCATATCACCCCCAGACAGATGGACAAACTGAGAGGTTAAACCGTTGTTTGGAAACTTATCTCAGGTGTATGTGTTCCCAGAGGCCGCATAGTTGGCAGAAATGGCTTTCCCATGCTGAGTGGTGGTACAATACTAACTACCATTCTTCCTTAGGGACGTCACCATACCACGCTCTCTATGGATGTGATCCCCCAAACTATATAGTGGCCAACTTGGGACTAGGAGCAGGGCACAGTGTGAAGGAATGGGGCAAGGAAAGGGAGAGTGTAACTCAGGACTTAAGAGAGAACTTACTGAAAGCACAAAATCGCATGAAGCAATTTGCTGATCGCCGTCGAGTAGACAGAGAATTTCAGGTGGGTGACTCTGTTTTTCTGAAGTTGCAGCCCTATAGGCAGTGTACAGTGGCGGAAAGAAGGAATTTGAAGCTTTCTTCTCGATATTTTGGGCCCTTCAAGATCTTAGAGAAGATTGGGGCGGTAGCATACCGATTACAACTTCCCGAAGGATCGCGGGTACATCCCGTTTTTCATGTATCCTTGTTAAAAAAGAGTCCCCCAAGCGGACAAGATTCAGTAACATCTGCACCTTCCGATGGTGGGGAAGAAGAACTGTATGTGGAGCCGGTGGAGATACTGGAGCGCCGCGCTATACGCAGGGGCAATAAGGCGGTTACCCAAGTTCTGGTCAAGTGGAGTATTCCGGGCGACAGAACAACCTGGGAGGATTATTGGTCGCTAAAAGAACAATTTCCCAACTTCGATCCTTGAGGACAAGGATTGCTTTGATGGGGAAGGGATTGTAATGGCGGAACTCTGAAGAAGATGATGAGCACGAGCGGTGAAGGCGAAGTAGTAGTGATAGGTTTAATCTGATAACGGGTCGGGCAATGGAACCACCATCCGCAAGGGCCAAGGGTTGAGCTGAGGGTTACTTAGATGCTGAATCTAAGCCATCCATCTCAGATCTGACCCAAGCCCAGGGATGATATGATGGGGTTCCATTGATCCCCATTAATACCCATTTCCCTTCTTACCCCCTTCTTTCTAGATAATTACAAACTAGTCCCTGTATACCCTCTATAAATAGGGCGAGGACCATGTGAGCAGTTATGAATAAAGTACCCAATTGCTTCGAGCAGTTTCTCTCCTCTATTCCCTCTCTTCCTCAGCTCTTCTTCCTCGGTACCCTCAGATTTAGATCTCATTCTCCTATTGTTAGATCTCAATCTCCATTAATGGAGGTTCCTGATCAGTGATAGACGCATGATCCATCATCTCCGCTCAGCCCAACTCCGTGAATCCTCATCATCATCGAGCTGAGAAGATCCGGTCACTACAATTCCAACCTAATAATGTAGGTGTAAATCTTACACTGTAAATTTTTTATAACCCAAATTAACTTTTTCTTAATGAAAATTTCTAAAATGCTTTTCAAACACTTTTAATTATAATAGCCAAATTAGTTATTTTTTAGCACCTAAAATATAATTGAGCACTTTTCGCAAATTATAGTCCCAGCTGCTCCTTGTCTAGCTTACCTTCAGATTAGTCCATTGATGTCTACCTATTCAAAAATCAAAAAGTGAATTGGATTCAGGTGCTTTTAGGCCCAGCCCAAAATATTTTTCTCTTTTTAAGAACATGGAGAAAGAGAAGCGCAAGAAAAGAAGAAGAGGAAATGAACCTCGTCTACGTGGATATCGGAACTCAACGTAATGACCTTTCACTTCGCTCTCCTATCCTAAGTATATGTAACTCTTAATCTCGACTCTCCGTGGGGCCTAACAATTGAATTCAACATTTCAATCCCCAGTACAATAATTAATAGGGATAATTGCCTATATATTTCTCGTGCGTATGAAAATATCCGGTCTATCCCTACCTTTTTTTTTCTTTCTAAAATACCCCTCATACGTTCCATCGTTATTGCAAAATACCTCGCAGTTATTTCCTGTTAAGTTAATCTGGGTTAAACGTGAGTTAAATATCTATCACAGTTAAAAACAAATTAAAATATCAATTTTGTCCTTAACTTAAGGGCAAATAAGAAAGATTGGTGACGATAGAGAGGTATATTGGAAAAGACCAAAAGTCGAAATACTATTTTGAAAAGGATAAAATAGTAATTTTACAGAGATAATAGAGTTACCTAACAGATTTTAACTCTAAGGGTATATTAGAAATAGGTTGGAACGTAGGAGGATTATTTTCAATATTAGCCTTCTAAAAAAGGTAAATCGAAAAATCGAAAGCTTTTCAGGGGTATATAAGCAATTGCTCCTAATTAATATATATCTAGAGTGTTGAAACTGGTACTACTAACCTGAGAAAGTTACATTCGTTTGACATTTAGGGCCCTAAACTAAGCATTTTAATTTGTATTTTCTGATAGGGTCGGAATAATAGGGTAGAAAAAATTTACAAAATGAACAGCCAACATATCCACGAACCAGAATTGAATGGGATTTACTTGTACATTCTTAGATATGCTTCTAGATCCTACAGAAGCCTCGTCTCCTTTCATAGAAAACTCAAAAGTATCGGTCGCTTTTCTAGAGGAAGCTTTTCATATATCATGATTAATTATGGCTTTTTTGCATAAAAAATTTATTTATTTTGAACTTTTGCAAAATCGGGCCACCTTTTTCGTTTTTGCAGATTCGGCCCGCTTTTTCAGCAAACTGACCAAAATACCTTTATACCTTTTTCTCTTTCCTTTTTTTTTTCTCTCGTTCTTTTTTTTTTCTCTCTCTAAAGAACGCAGCAGCAATGACGGAGGCGGAAACAACCCACCTCGCCTCCGCCCCGCACGCCCTCGCCCGTGCAACCCCGCCCTCCTCGCCTCCGACTCTGCTGATCGAAGCCGCGCCGCGCCGCCACCGTTCTTCTTCACTAGGGCACGGCGATATCTAGCTCTTCTCCTCCACCGCGCGTCGGAACGTCGATACGTCGTGGGAGTCGGCAGGCGGGGAGATCGCCCCCGACGACGTAGCGGTGGTTGCGATAGAAAGCAAGAAAGAGGTGGTGACAAAAAAAAATTATAAAAAAGAAATAAGAATAATAAAAACCAAAAATAAAAATTATTTTTTCTAAAAGATCAAAAAATATAGAAGAAGAAGAAGAAGAAGATGAAAATTGCACTATTAAAATAATATTACACAGTTTTTAAAAAAAATTGCTTGTTTTAATGAAAATTACACTATTTGATATATAAATTGCACTCTTTTGAAATAAATTTTACAGTTTTAAGACTAATATTACACCATTTAGAATATTTTGCACTATTTCGTTTCTTTTCTTCTTTTTTTTCTCTTTCACCTCTTCTTCTTCTTCTTCTTCTTCTTCTTCTTCTTCATCTCGTTAGATTACACCATTTAAAATTGCGCTCGTTTCTTCGCCTTCTTCCAAGCCCGGCGAGCAAGGCCGGGCTCCGGCCGCGCAGCGCGCCCGACTTCCGCGCCGCCGCGTTAGCCTTCCGAATGAGCGCCGCGCCGAGGAAAGCCGGGAGGAGGGCCCCGCGAGCCTCGAACGCGCGAGGATCTTGGAACGCGCGGTCCAAGATCCTCGCGGTGGCGCGCGCCACTCCCTGCGCAGACGGCGCCGCGACCGTGGGGGCCCCGTCTTGCGCCGCGCGCTTTGGGCGCGCGTGCGCCTGGGGCGCCGACACGTGCCTCGAACTCGCCGAACTCTCACCGAGGAGGAGGGGCCCCGCGATCCTCCGAACGCGCGAGGATCTTGGAACGCGCGGGTCCAAGATCCTCGCGGCGGCGCGCGGGCGTTACCGCCACTTCGCTAAACGACGCGCGCGCGCCGTGGGGCCCCGCGCGCTGGCGTCGCTTGAAGCGCGCACGTGGCCGTGTGCGGCGCGTGCTCGAACGCACGGGAGACGGCTAAGTTACAAGGTTAAGAGAAAAAAACGAGAAAAAGAAAAAGGAAAAGAAACGAAATAGTGCCTCGGAACGTGCTGACAGGAAGCAGAGGAAGAAGAAGAAGAAGAAGAAGAGAAAAAAAAAGAAAAAAAAAGAAAAAAAGAAATGAAACGAAATAAGAAGAAGAAGAAGAAGAGGAGGAGGAGAAGAAGAAGAAGAAGAAGAAGAAGAGGTGAAAGAGAAAAAAAAGAAGAAAAGAAACGAAATAGTGCAAAATATTCTAAATGGTGTAATATTAGTCTAAAAACTGCAAAATTTATTTCAAAAGAGTGCAATTTATATATCAAATAGTGTAATTTTCATTAAAACAGTGCAATTTTTTTTAAAAACTGTGTAATATTATTTTAACAGTGCAATTTTCATCTTCTTCTTTCTTCTTCCATATTTTTTGATCTTTTCTCATAGGAAAAATAATTTTTATTTTTGGTTTTTATTATTCTTATTTCTTTTTATAATTTTTTTTTTTTTGTCACCACCTCTTTCTTGCTTTCTATCGCAACCACTGCTACGTCGTCGGGGGCAATCTCCCCGCCTGCCGACTCCGACGACGTATCGACGTTCCGACGCGCGGTGTAGGAGAAGAGCTAGACGTCGCCGTGCCCTAGTGAAGAAGAACGGTGGCGGCGCGGCTTCGATCAGCAGAGTCGGAGGCGAGGAGGGCGGGGTTGCACGGGCGAGGGCGTGCGGGGCGGAGGCAGATTGTTTCCTCCTCCGCCATCGCTGCTGCGTTCTTTAGAGAGAAAAAAAAAAGAACGAGAGAAAAAAAAAAGGAAAGAGAAAAAGGTATAAGGGTATTTCGCCGCCTCTCAATGGTAATGGAAAAAGCGGATGAGGTCTGCTGAAAAGAAAGCGAAAAAAGGTAAAATTTAGGTTTGTTGCGAAAAGTACCAAAATAAGTAGATTTTTTTTGCAAAAAAGCCATTAATTATTTTAGCCGAATAGAGATATAACCAAAAAAAGGAATCTTTTCACATATCTCACGATTGATTTTCTAGCCGAAGAGAGATATAACAAAAAAAAAAAGAAATTTTTTCACATATATGACAATTGATTTTTCGAGAGGAATGCATATCAAGCCGATTAGCTAGAGATATAACAAAAAAGGTATAAGTATTAAATTCATTAATTTTTTGAGAGGAATATATATCATCGAGCAGAGGCTTAATTAGTAAGTAGATTACTAGTAGGTAGAGTGAATAAAAGAGCAAGAAGTGGGATCTCAGCCCTATTCATGGCGAGTTGGGATCGGAGTTGCTCGAGACGAAGGAGAGGATCTGACAGGTTACAGGATCTATGAATAGGGGTGGAAACGAGCCGAGCTCGAGCGAGCTTACCTCAGCTCAAGCTTGGCTTGAAATTAATTTCGAGCCTAAATTTAGGCTCAAGCTAGGCTTGAAATTAATTGAGCGAGCTCGAGCGAGCCTAACTTCGAGTCGAGCGAGCTCGAGCCCTAAACGAGCCGCTTGAAATTTTTAACATCGTGCAATCTATAATTTAATTTTTATAAAACATTATATCAAATTTGATACAAAAAATATCTAATAGTTCAACATATAAAATGAATGCATAAAATAAGATATTATAATATTATAAAAATTAGGAAAAATAATTCTGAGCAAGTGAAAAAGAGAGAGAGAGAGCAATTAGAGTAGAATTTTACTGATTTAATTTTGTGGGCCCAATAATCTAAATTCTATATAGATATAATTAAAATACATAATATACATTATTTTATATAATTAAAGTATATATTATATATAATTATATATAGAGAGAGTTCGGCTGCTATATTGTTTTGAGTATAGATCCATTTATACTCATCAGTTTTCGATCGTTGGATTTATTCTTTTAACTATTTCAATCCTAGGGGACCACTATCATCCTAATCGCACATCCAACGACTGAAAATTTATAAGTATAAAGAGATCTATACTTATAAGAGTATAGTAGCCCTATACTATATTATAATATTATACATATATTTAAACTACTATATTATATTAATAGTGCAAATGGCTTGCTATTAGGTTTTCGGCCCTTGTATGAAGGGATGGGCGGTCAGGATGATAGTAGCCCCCTAGGGTTCAGTAGGTGGCTAGTTGAATAGTGTGATCTAACAGATGAAATTGGCCAAAGGGGTAGATCTAACGGAAGAAACTCGAGAATACCAAATGCTTGGTACTATCGGTAGTACAGTAGCTGAACTTTATATATATAGGTAAATCTAACGATAGAAAACTCGATTAACAAATATTAGAATATTATAATATATATATATATATATATATATAGAGTTCCGCTACTTATATTATAGTATAAAATGCTTAGTGTTATCGAATTTTGTACCGTTAGATCTACCCCTCTGACCATTTTCACCCATTAGATTATACTATTCAACTAATCTCGCACTCAATTCTAAAGAATCACTATCATCCTAACTACACATCTCATCATCCAATGACTGAAAATCTAACAGCAAGTGGTTGGTACTATTAATGATATTGTAGACTATATGTATATATTCGAGCTTTCGAGCTTTTCGAGCCTAATTCGAACGAGCCTAGTAATACTCAAGCTCGGCTTGAAATTAATTTCGAGCCGAGATTTAGGCTCAAGCTCAGCTTGGAATTAATTCGAGCCGAGCTCGAGCGAGCCAAATATCGAGCCGAACGCGAGTCGAACACGAGCCGGCTCGCTCGTTTGCCAGCCCTATCTATGAACTGGGCAAAGAGGTATCTAGAAATACGTAGTGGATAGGGTGGTTGGAGAAGCGGACCTGCCCTGCTAGTAGGATGTCAATGGGTATGGATATCCGAAATTTTATCCGAATTCGAACCCGAACCCGAATGAAATAGATATATCCGATGGATATGGATATGGATTCGAATATGGACATCAAAAATAGAAACCCGACGGATATAGATTTGGATATGAATTTTAATTGTACCCGACCTGAACCCGAACCCGAATTTATTTTGAATTTTATATATATATATATATATATATATATATATATATATATATATATATATATATATATATATATATATATATATATATATAGTTGATATTGTATTTGAATTTATATTTTAAAATTTTAGATTTAATGTAATATATTTTGAAATATTGAAAAAAGAAATAATTGTTTCGGGTTCGGGTATGGATTTTTAAAATCCGTCGGTTCGGGTTCGGTTCGATCTCGAGTTTGGAGTCGGGTTCGGGTTCGGGTTTTTAAAATCCGCCCGAATCCGATTTGTTGAAATCTCTACCCGCTAGGCATGAGGCAACTAGGAAAGCCTTGGAGCCCAGCCCATGAGCCCAACTACTCAATAGATTGAGGGCCACTTGGCTTACAAACCATTTTATTACTTTTTTACACTTTAATCTACTATTTTCTGTAATTTGCATTTTAGTACAATTGTAATAACTGAGACTTTTTAAAATAGGGGAATTCGAATTTGAATTTGAAAATAAATTTAAATTTGATATATATATATATATATATATATATATATATATATATATATATATATATATATATATATATATATATATATATATAGAGAGAGAGAGAGAGAGAGAGAGAGAGAGAGAGAGAGAGTAGGTCTTATATGCTATTAGGAGCATGGAGCACCTGAGCCCTTCGTGCTCCTAAGCCGTTTTTAATAATGGAGCTTTCGAATTGACGATCGGCTCGTTGGACTTGATCTAGCGTATTTGATGTTTCTTAAAAATAATTTTTACGATTTTTTATATCATTTACCTAATGATCAAAATTAATAATTCAAAATTAATAATTTTTAATTATTGATATTTGTCGTTTTCAAGTTTAACGGTGTAGAAGCATTCAAATCAGATGAAATTTTGATACAAAATTCTTTATACTATCTACAACAAGATCAATATTTCTGATCGAAAATTTTAGTGCTATATCACCACTTTTTATAGGATTTTTATTTTCAGTTAAAAATTATTGATTTTGAATCCTTTCGATTGCTAGGTAAATAATATCGAAAAATCGCAAAAATTATTTTTTAGAAACTTCAAATACACTAGATCAAGTCTAGCGGAGCGATCGTCGATTCGGAAGCTTCATCGTCGAAAACGGCTTAGAGCCTAATAGCATACAAGACCTACTCTCTCTCTCTCTCTCTCTCTCTCTCTCTCTCTCTCTCTCTATATATATATATATATATATATATATATATATATATATATATATATATATATATAGAACTAGGCTACTATGCTATTAATAGCACCAACTCATTGGTGCTACCAAGTTTTTGGCCGTTGGATTGAGAGATATGTAGTTAGGATGATGTGGGCCCCCTAGAGTTAAGTGGGTGGTTGGTTGAATAGTATGATCTAATGGGTGAAAATGTGACGCACTGAACTTTCGCAAATAGCAAGGTTCGAGTGTTAGATGTGAGATCTGAGCTTTTCCAGATTTTTTGGAGGGTCGTTGACTGTGTTCCGACCTTTGGCACGTGTACCGAGGTTAGTGGATGAATTCCAAGTACTAAAGTCCAAAAAGCTGGATTTTAGGTTGCTCTCGGGTTGAAATTTTTATGCCTTTATACCGGTACAAAATGGTGTCTATACCGGTACAAAATGATGGCTATACCGGTACAAACCAAGATTTATACCGGTATAGAGGGGCAGCTTAGGCAACCCGAGGCTCGGTCTGGCTGTTTCGCAGGATTTATACCGGTACAAACTTAGATTTGTACCGGTACAGTCTGGCAGTTTTTCGAAAATCCGAAACTGTAGGGGCTTGTTGGCATTTTATTGCTTCTAATATAGCACCCCAGCCCTTAGGGCTTCTCCCTTGTGCTGAGAACAAGAGGAATAGAGGTAAGGAGCCTCTCTCTCTACATCTCATGGTTTTCTTGGATTTTTGGGAGAATTTTAAGAGATTAAACTTCTCTTTTCTTCTCCTTTTGCCTCCTAGTGCTTTTGTCATCTTGGTAGAGGCTTGGGGCTTGGACTTGGAGCCCATTTGGAGGAAGATCTTCAAGCTTAGAGAGATTTGAGTCTTGTTTGGAGCTCCTAGAAGGTAAGCATCAAGTTCTTTTCCTCTAATATAGGATTTGGTTGCCTCTTTTGAGATGAAACCCTAGATGTTGACATTAGGGTTTACTTTGGGGCTTTTCTATTTGATGCATCTAGAACTTAATTGATGATGTTAGAACCTTACTTTAGGTTGGTTTGAGGAGACTCTAGCTTGCTTTTGAGATCTCTTGAGGGGTGGCTACCTAGAGGTGAGTTTAACCCTTCTCTATGTGAGTTTTATGTTGGATAATTTTTAGGACTTTTGAACCTAATTAGTTGGTTTAGAATCTTTGATTATGGTGCCTTAGATGGGATCTAGCTTCCATTTGAAGCTTCGAGAGGGATTTCACTCATAGGTGAATTTTTTCCCTGTTCTCTAGTTCTGTTACTCGCTGTTTGAGTCGTGGGCTCACCAGTTGACTTTGAAACTTCTTGTGCGACCTTACTAGGGTACGAGGAGTCTGAAAAGCGTCAGGGTTGGCGACCCGGAGTTTGCGAGGATTGTCGGTGGGTTTGACCTCCAAATTCAATGAAAATTCTCATTGAAAATATTTCAGTACCGTAAAATAGAAAATCATGTATTTTCGTGTTATTTACATCATGATTGAATTTTTAGAATGCTTAAACATGTGCCTTATGTGTAATAAAAATATTAACCTCTATTTAGTAAAGAGTGGCTTGTGGACTTAGGCATAGTGTTGCATTCTACTTGTGGCTCGAGAGCATGTTGGATATAGTGACAATGACATAAGAACAAGTGGACTTGAACATAGAACTATGTATAGCATAGGAGAAAAGCTAATGTCATTAAGCGGCATTAGACTTGGCATCGGTTTGTGAACTAGTGAGCTAATGTCATCAAGCGGCATTAGGCTCGGATTGGAACTTTGACATAGAAATAACACTAGTGTCATGAAAGATATTATACTAGACCGTAGGGTTACTAGTGACAGTTGCCATGTGAGTATTATGAAGTTTGAGACATGAGACCTATGACACGCCCCAACTTCCCAGGGGGTCACCCATCCTAGGACTACTCCCGTCCTAGCACGCTTAACTCTCTTAACCTCTTGGGCCTTGCTACCACCCAAAATGCTTAAGCCGGGTTAAGAGTTTAGCCCTATTATATCTCATATATAGGACTATCTGGGGTCTCACAATCTCCCCTCCTTTAAGCCCTGACGTCCTCATCAGGCTCAGATTCACAAGTACCAGGCGATGTGAGACTCGTCTCGCTAGCCCGTCATTCAGACCCTGGCTAAGCCGAGACTCATCTCACACTTCCGGCTGGTAATTGGCTATGATACCATCTGTGACGCCCCAACTTCCCAAGGGGTCACCCATCCTAGGACTACTCCCGTCCTAGCACGGTTAACTCTCTTAACCTCTTGGGTCTTGCCACCACCCAAAATGCTTAAGCCGGTTTAAGAGTTTAGCCCTATTATATCTCATATATAGGACTATCTGGGGTCTCACAAGACCCTTCGGGTGGGTCCTACCTTCGGGTGGGTCTTACTAGCCGGACAGCTTTCGGGTCGGTCCTATAGGCCGGACAGCCTTCGGGTCCTATATAAGTTAAACTACGAGCAGATAATCTGATATGAAACAGAACATGACATCACTACTAGATAGAATTTAGTAGTTGGTTACTTGGTTGTTTTGTGGCATGGTATTGGACATATGTAGTATGCTTGATAGGCACACTTTTTCCTTTAAAGTATACTTGAGAACTTAATAGATTATACTTGTTGAAAGTTGACATCTTGGATTGATAAGCATATAACGTGTTTATTTGGGTTAATTACATAGCATTTACAGTTATGCTTCACTTACAGTTATTCTATTTCAGTACTTGTGCTATTACTTCTTTTGGGCCTAGTGGAGCATTCTGTGCAGGTCAGTAATTGCCCACTGGGAACTATATGTTTATAGTTCTCACGCCCTCTGTTTTCTGACGTGTTTCAGTGCCTTCAGCGGGGGAGGCCAGGGATCGCGGCAAGGGTGTCGCTTCTGGCTAGCAACGAGGAGTCTCGCTAGGTGGTTCATCCTTCCTTTTCCTTTAGTTGGAGAGGATGAGAGTTTTGTACCTTTTGTAGAGGCTACCCCTTTGTACTTAGTACTACTGGATACTTGGTTGTATTTATTTCATACTTGTTTCAGATTAGTACTCTCTTTTTTCCCTACTTGTTTGTAGATCCTACTTGTTGATAGGAATAGCTGTATGTGGCTCTGATATTCCTTGTTGTAGCCTATTATTGTTTTAATTCCGCTGTTTTTATTTAGACGCCTTGTATGTGTTGGCATATGGCTGGTCTGGGCACGCTTTGGGGAAGGTCCTGCCGACCCCGGGGCGTGACAGAAAATCATCAAAGGGGTGGATCTAACGGTGGAAAACTTGGTAGCACCGAGTGCTTCGTGCTATTGATAGCATATATATATATATGCTATCAATAGCACGAAGCACTCGGTGCTACCAAGTTTTCCACCGTTAGATCCACCCCTTTAATGATTTTCACCCGTTAGATCATACTATTCAACCAACCACCAACTTAACTCTATGGGGCCCACATCATCATAACCGCACATCTCTCAATCCAACGGCTAAAAACTTGATAGCACCAATGACTTGGTGCTATTAATAGCATAGTAGCCTAGTTCTATATATATATAGTGCGGCTGGGGTGCTTATGGAAGCACGGAGGCCTCCGTGCTTCCACTTTGTTTTCGATGTTCGAACTTTCGAATCGACGATCGGCTCCATTAGACTTGAGCTAGAGTATTTGAAGTATCTAGAAAATAAATTTTACGATTTTTCGATATCACTTGCCTAGTGATTGAAGTGGCTCAAAATCAACGGCTAAAAATAAAAATCTTACAAAATATGATGATATGAAATTAAAATTTTAGATCAAAGTTATTGATCTTGTTTTATATGGTATAAAAAATTTTCTATCAAAATTTCATGTGATTTGGATATTTCTACACCGTTAAACATGCAACCGCTCACCACGGCCATTAAAATTAGTGATTTTGAGCCTCTTCGATCACTAGACAAATGATATCGAAAAATCGCAAAATTTATTTTCTAGGTACTTCAAATACTCTAGATCAACTCTAACGGAGCCGATCGTCGTTTCAAAAGTCCGAACATCGAAAACAGTGAAGCACGGAAGCCTCCGTGCTTCCAAAAGTATACCAAAGACAACTCATATATATATATATATATATATATATATATATATATATATATATATATATATATATATATATATATATATAGAGTCCGGCTACTATCCTATTAATAGGATAGGAGCACTTGTCCTATCAATTTTTTAGCCCTTGGATCAACTCTTTTCATCATTTCTAACCATTGGATTAAATACTATAACCCAGTGGGGACCACCCAACCCTAGGGGGACCATTCCACTCTAGCCGAGTAATATCATCCTAACCCTACAATTTCTCATCCAAGGGTTAAAAACTTGATAGGACAAGTGCTCCTATCCTATTAATTGGATAGTAGCCCTAGACTATATATATATATACCTATATAGCCTATATATATATATATATAGCCTATATATATATATAGCCTATATATATATATATTTCACTACTTGTCCAGGAATAAGAATGAGTCCATTTGTAAAGATAAAGAAATTATATCTAGTGGGATCGATTTACCTAGTAACAAGTGAAGTAAGGAGGAAAAAGCATCCAAGCAAGAGTGAGCTAGCTATAAAGCGAAAGCCTTAGATCTTTGACAATCGAGTCGGGGATAGTTCCAAGCCTTGTAGTACTTCTTTATAAAGTGTAAGAATTTGATAAGGGGTAACCCGCACGGATAGGCCGATCTCTTCTATGTCGGAGATCAAGGCAATCGAATGCGAAATAATCGGAGTAGGGCTAGGGGATGATATTGGATCCCACGAACACGAGCAACTTTCGGACATTTGATTCTTTCCTTATTCTTATTCCTCGGAGAAGTAGTGAAATATATATATATATAGGCTATATATATATATATAGGCTATATATATATATATATAGGCTATATAGGTATATATATATATAGGCTAGGGCTACTATCCTATTAATAGGATATGAGCACTTGTCCTATCAAGTTTTTAACCCTTGGATGAGAAATTGTAGGGTTAGGATGATATTAGTCGGTTAGAGTTGCATGGTCCCCCAGGGTTGGGTGGTCCCCAATGGGTTATAGTATTTAATCCAATGGTTAGAAATGATGAAAAGAGTTGATCCAAGGGCTAAAAATTGATAGACAAGTGCTCCTATCCTATTAATAGGATAGTAGCGACTATATATATATATATATATATATATATATATATATATATATATATATATATATATATATATATATATATATATATATATATATATATAGAATTGAGCTAGAATACTTTTGGAAGTACTCATGGTGCTATTAGGTTTTTAGCCATTGGATCTACTCCTTGATTACTAATAGCCCTTGGATCAAACAATATTCCACCTACCACCATCATCTCAACCTCACATCTCTCTATCCAATGGCTAAAAACTCAATAGCACCACCCCAATGATGCTATTGATAGTATTCTAGCTCAATATATATATATATATATATATATATATATATATATATATATATATATATATATATATATATATATATATATATATATATATATATATATATATATATATATAGAATTGAGCTCCTATGCTTTCAAAAGTACCAAGTCTTTGGTGCTTGTAAGTTTTCAGCCCTTGGATTAATAGATGTGTGGTTAGGATGATGTGGGCCCTCTTGGGTTAAGTGAGTAGTTGGTTGAATAGTATAATCTAACGGATGAAAATGATCCAAGTCCTAGATCTAACGGTAAAAAATTCACAAGCACCAAATGCTTGGTGCTTTTACAAGTACCATAGCCGGACTCTATATATATATATATCTATCTATTAACCCATATGAATCCCCAATAATTTTGCCACGTGGCAAGTTTTCCTTCACCCTCACAAACTCTATTTTTGAATAAATCTTTGTTAAGGATTTTGTGTTGGCAAGTTTCGTGAATTGAGTCGGAGTCTTGAAGGATCGGAGCGGATCGAAGAACGGTGAAGAATCAAAGACTTCGAAGAAAGAGGAATTGGCTCACGATGAGAATCACGATGCCTAGGTAAGTTTTTAATTCATGTTATGGTGATTCATACTTAGTTATAGGCATTAGAATCATAAAATCATTGAATAACGGATTAGAAATTGTAACGGAACTTTGTAGTTTTTGAAAACTGAAAAATCAAGAAAATACAAAGTTATACCCCGGTATGGAAAAAGATGCTATACGGTATGGGAAAAGTTGCTATACCTATAACCATCAATCCCATTACCGGTTCCAAGGCTTCGAAAAATAATCTTCCGTCCTTGTGGAACCGGTAACCAGTTCAAGTTTGTACCGGTACAGATGGGTAAAAATCTGAAAAATCTCTAATCCGAATCTAATTGATTCTAAAGTCTATAAATAGGTTCTTAGGGTTCTCTAACTTCGTGCACTTGATCATAATACATGTTTGAGAAACCCTAGAGACTAGGAATTCCTTCAAAACCTATTTTCTACTAAATAGCCTCTTTTAGGTCAAATCGAGACATAGTAAATCCTTCTCTATATGTCGATTTGATCTACGCTTCGCATGGAGTTTTCTTCTTCGGTTTTCATCGATACTCCAACGAAGGATCACCATATTCATGATTCTATTCATGGTGGCGTCGTGGATTCGGCGTGATTGAAGACTTCGTGGATTCGGAGCGTGGCGTCGTGGATTCGGCGTATTGAAGACTTCGTGGATTCGAAGCAAGGCGTTTCGTGGATTCGGAACGTGGGCGTTCGTGGATTCGGACGTGATCGTGGACAACTCGGTGGAGTGCGCGGAGATCCATAAGAGAGTTAGAGAGGTTAAGTCCGTGGAGCTCGTAATCACCTTGTAATCTTTTCTTTTAGTGGATTGGTATTCGCGTGTTGGTCCCGTGGGTTTTTTACTCCGAGTTGGAGTTTTCCCACGTAAATCTCGGTGTGCTTTTTAATTTCCGCATTTATTTTTAACGCATCGATTATTTGTGGTTTTTTGGCCGGTACACCTATTCACCCCCCTCTAGGTGTCAGATACAATCTAGATAGATCCTTGGGGCTTCCCCGTGACTCACAATTGGTAGCAGAGCGGGATCTAGATATATTGATATCTAATGGCCGAAGGCGGTAACATTAATCGACCCCCGCTTTTCGACGGCACGAATTATGCCTATTGGAAAGTTCGCATGAGAGCTTTTCTAATTGCAATCGAAGAGCGGGTGTGGAAATCAATTGAGTTCGGATGGAAACCTCCAACCGAAAAGGTCGATAATGTTGAGAAGCCTAAACCACGAGACAAGTGGACGAAAGATGAAAACGAGGCATCTTCGTTTAACGGCAAGGGCATAAACGCTTTATTTAATGCCTTGTCGCAAACGGAGTTTACTCGCGTGTCGGCTTGTGAAACCGCGAAAGAGATTTGGGATACTCTACAAGTTACGCATGAAGGAACGAGCTTAGTAAAGGTCCAAAAATTACAAATGCTTACAAGCAAATTTGATTCGATTTTCATGGATGAAAACGAGACCTTTACCGAGTACTATACACGTCTACAAGACATAGTAAATACATGCGCTAACTTGGGAGAGAAAATCCCGGAGTCAAAAGTTGTTAGAAAAATTCTTCGAACTCAGCCGGAACGTTTTCGGGCAAAGGTTGCCGCGATTGAAACGGTTAAGCATCCGGATGAGATGAAAGTCGAAGAATTAGTAGGCGCTTTACAAACGTATGAGATGACTTTTCCTACTAATCAATCTTCTTCCAAGTCTTTTTCTAAAAGCACGGGATGGCACTCAAATCATCAAAGGAAGAAGACGACGACACGGATTCCGACGAAAATATTAAGCTTGCGGATTTTGAACAACAATTGGCGCTCCTCACGAAGAAGTTTCGCCGGAATTTTCGAAAGAAGAACGATGCTTCATCTTCGAAGCGAAAATCCTTTTCTAAACCTTCTTCTAATTCTAAATTGAAAGATAAAAAACTTGTAAAGTCTTCGAATGAAAAAGATGAATTCGAAGGGGAAATCCAATGCTTCAAGTGTAGAGGCTACGGCCATATCGCAACGGATTGTCCTTCGAAGAAGACGTATAAACCGAAGGCTTTGCAAGCTAAAACGAAAACTTGGGATGATTCTTCTTCAAACGGATCATCATCAAGTGATGAAGAAAAGGATCATACGGCTTTAATCGCTAATTCTACATCTTTTCCTCCGTCTTATAATGTTGCTTGTTTATCATCTAGTGTTTCTAACTCAAATCTTTCTCTCTCTTCGCATGGGTCTTCGAGCGAGAATGGCGAAAGTGAGGAGGAATCGAATGACGAGGATATAGCCGAAGCATACAACCAACTTCTTATCGAATCGAAAAAGATGGCTAAATTCAATAAGAAGTTGGAAAGTCGTTTGTTGGAGATTGAAGAAGATAACAACAATATGAGGATCATGAATGAAGCTCTTGAGGAGGAACGGGAATCAACTTTGAATATCAATTCGGTCCTCCAAAAGAAGCTAGAAGCGGAATTAACAATGAAATCTTATAGGGATAAGATTGGATTTTTGGAGCAACAATTTAAGGAAACCTACACATCCAATCAAGTGTTAACCAAGCAAGTTCATCAACTCAAATCGGATCTTCAACAATTTTCCTCGGGTTCGAAAAAGTTGGATAACATGCTCGGGTTAGGTCAAACGAACAAGTTGGGCCTCGGATACGAAAGGACATATGTTGAGAAGGATCAAAAGACGACATCGAAAGTCTCAACAAATTTAAAAGCAAAGGTATGTCACCGATGCGGAGTCAAGGGACATATCAAAAAGAGTTGCCCGAACAAGACAACGAAATCTCAATCGGCACCTTCTTCTATTCGGTATCTCCCACGGAATCAAATAGGAAATCAATTGGGTCGAGTACCTCGTGGAAACCGGGAGACTAAGCCTCAACGTAAATATCAACCGAAGAACCAAGCATCGAGACAATCATCGGTTGAACAAAGGTTGAAAGAAGTCAAGCCTCACGTCGACAAGTCAAAGCAAGGAAAAATTCGACAAGTTTGGATTCGGAAAGGTGATATCTTTCCTTGTTATTCTTCTTAGCTTGTTTTTCGGTTATGTAATGCTTTGATAGGTGTATATTTCCTACTTTTATTCATTGCATTACATGCTTAGGCGATTTTTGGTACTTAGTGAATATCTTTGATGCTTGAGTTTCTTGTGTTTGAAAATCGTCTTTGAGGAAAGGTAAAGGGGAGTTTTTAAAATTTTTGAGAGTGGCAATGATTGAAAATCTTTAATCTAGAGAGATTAATGGTTTTTCAAAGAGAATTAACCGATTTTTAAAGTCAATTCAAATTGAATTAAATTCATATTAATTATCGATTTTACTTCACTTTTCATTATTTTGACGATAATTTATTATGTGATTTCTTCTTACATACCTTCATCAAAATTTTTGAAATTAATTTTAATCATTTTGTATTTAATCTATCTTGGTAGTGAATGTTGAATATAATTGATGGATATTTTCTAATTGACTAAGATTCGTGAAAATTATTTTCAATTTGGGGATTGTCTAATTGGGGGGGGTTTTTTTTTTTTTAAAAAAAAAAAAAAAAAAAAAAACTCCTTAGTTTAAAAGATGTGGAAAGAGTTACATCCGAAAGGAGTGTGAAAACTACCACCACATGTAGGAAAGAGCTACCACTCCGGTCGTCCGGTACGTGTGTGAAGCTACCACGTGAGAAATTATGAGAAAAACCGAAAAAGGTTGAAAAAAATTGAATATTTTAGAATTTTTCGGTGATATAAGGTGATAGTTTTGAAAAAGATGCTCAAAGAGCCACCCCCGGTGCTATATTAGTTAAATCTCTATTTTGAACGTGTTGCGACGAATTGGTGTCAATTTGGACAAATTTCTAGAAAATTATTATTTATCAATTTGCATCTTGATGATTTAAATAATTTTGATTGTTCTTAATATCAAATTTTGATGATATGATGTCTTTTGAAATCATAGAATATTTTACTGTCATCATAATAATTTTTGACTTCAAATCATTAATTTTTGTGAAATTAATTTGATTTTGGAGAATTTTTAAATGAAAAAGGCTATTTTTTGAATTACTGTTGATCTGTACCGGTACAGATTCATCCCATACCGGTACAAATTACTGTAGCCCGCGATATAACACCGGTAACGATTCCTTTTTCCACTCTCTACACTCATTCAAAACGCGCTCTCTCTCTCTCTAAAAACCCCAGAGCCTCTTCTCTTTCAGATCTGCACGTTTTCCCCTCAAACAGGTATTTTAGCTTGGATCTAAGATCAAACCCGATTTTTGCATATTTTTTGAATATTCCGGGACAAGTATTCGATCTTTGTTATTACTCGTTTTTGATGCAATTTTTTGCAGTAATTCACTATCTGAACTTATTATCTTGCATTCAGAACACTTAGAACTAGTTTAAATTCGCTATTTTTCGCAGATCTATGTTCTAGGTTTCTATTTTAATGGAATTTCGGAAAAATTGTTTGATCTCTGTTTTCGTTCCTTTTTGATGCGATTTTTTGCTGAAAATCGGCTATTGGACACAAGATCTTGCATCTAAAACACTTAGATCACATTAAAATCCGTTATTTTTTACAGATTTACGTTCTAGGGTTCAATATTGGTAGAATTTCGGGATTTTTGAAAATGTGCCAAATTTGATGAAATTTTCTGCATGATTCAAGTTCGTTATTGCTTTATTATTTATTCTTGAATTATTTGTGAATTTTTTACAATTTTTAGAGAATTTTTTTCAAAAATGTGTTCATGTGAGGTTTTTCATGTGCAGGAAAATGGCTTTTTCACTGGTTCTTGTACTTCTGGTGCTCATGGCTGCTGGAGGTCGTCGAGGACGTAGTAGAGGAAGTAGAGAGACTTCCAAACGGACTCGCCAAGCTGAGGAGTCCGAAGGATCTGATCCCGACTATCAGGTCGAGGGAGCTGAGGAGGTTGAAGAAGAAGAAGAAGATGCTGAGGAGCCTGTTTCCCGTCCCGACAAGGGAAAAGGCATTGCTGGTGAGTCATCGCGAGGAGGTGGTGCTACCAGGGAGCGGCGAGCCAAGAGGATAGCTCAGGTTCCTCCTGAGAGGGCTCGTGCTTACTCGGTGCGGTCATGCCTAGCGGAGCGGCATGTAGTCTTCAAGGACCTGACTGAGCAGGTTCCTGAGTTTAGGCGACTGATGCAGAGAGCACCTATTGAGCCTGTTGGACAGGTAGCAGCTCGCACACCTTTTTGCGTGGAACTCATTCGGGAGTTCTACCTGCGTGGTGTAGTTCTCGCAGAGGATGAAGAGACAGGGACTTATGTATTTGAGACGTCAGTGCGTGGACAGAGAATGACGGTCACTCCTCACGAGATTGGAGAGATTCTAGGGATGTATGTTGACACGACTGAACTACATTATACTGCTGGGACATTCCGATCCTCGACACATTGGGAGACCGTGGTTGAAACGATCAAGCCGGGCGTTCGCACGGATCGGGCAGTTGTGGAATCAAAGGATTTGCGCCCTGAGTATCACTTGCTTTCTTTGATTCTGTGCTACAACGTCCAGCCAACTATTGGGACCAAGAGGCTTCGCTGGGATCGTTTGCTATTCTTGTTTCTTCTTGGTCACCCTGAGCAGAGCCCTGGATTAAACCTTAACATACCATTCCTTATCCGCGTGAATGGTTCATGTTATCCGATCATCGATACGGCGGGAGCTACTACCGTTTCCTTTGCTTATCAGATTTTACGGGGACACGGCGTAGACACAAGGTGCGATAAGTATGACTACGGACTTGGGCCGATTGATGCGGTGACTTGGGCAAAGTCTGTGAGCACCTTGAAGACTTTTCAGCAGACCAAGGGAGCTCCACCGCCTGCAGCATCGAGTAGTGCTGTACCTTCTCCACCTCCACCGTCACGACGAGCAGAGCGTGCACCGCCTGCAGGGTCCTCTAGGTCAGGAGGCGCAGTCACTTTGGACACACTTCATCGTGACATGGGTGAACTCACGAAGGAAGTGAGTTTTCTAAAGAAGGGATTCAAGAGTCTCGAGAAAGGAATGAAGAGGATCTTGGAGAAGATGGGTTGCACACATGATGATATCTTTCCATCGACCTCATCCTATCAGCGTTCTGTATCTCGCCAGCCGTTTCCGGCCGGTGCTCGACCTTCGACACCGCTGCCTCGATCTCCTCTCGCTAGAGGGGATGACGATGATGACGAGGCTACTGAGTGATTTTTGCCTCGACTTCTTTCTCCTGCTGATTTTTACTGCTTTTCTTAGGATTATGTTTAGTTTATCTTTGCTTAGTACTTGATGTTTTCTCTTTTATTATGCATCTTGGTCTGTAATTATGATGTGCTTACTCTCTTTTTCTTAGTCTTTTTCTCTTTGCTTACTGATTCTTTTTGGCAATTTTTGACAAAAAGGGGGAGAAGAATAAATAAATGCTAAACAGGTAAGAAGGGAGGAGATATTCATGATGCATACACGAAGGGGGAGACATACACGAAGGGGGAGACATGATGATTTTAAGGAGGGAGAAGGAGATAGTTGTGTACGAAAGAAAAGTTGAAAGGGGTCGAAGATGAGAACAAAGACATTAATTGGAAATCAAGACTTCAAGACTCCTAGTTGCGTCTAAGTCATAGAGTTTGTTTTAGGAGTTTTTGATGTACTTTTGGATTTCATATTGTATTTGGATTACACGCGAGAAGTTTAATGTTTTGGTGATGACATTGAACTTCGTTTCTCTTTATGATGTAATTTTAGTGAGCTTTTGTGTTTTGTCACGAAATTGCCAAAGTGGGAGATTGTTAAGGATTTTGTGTTGGCAAGTTTCGTGAATTGAGTCGGAGTCTTGAAGGATCGGAGCGGATCGAAGAACGGTGAAGAATCAAAGACTTCGAAGAAAGAGGAATTGGCTCACGATGAGAATCACGATGCCTAGGTAAGTTTTTAATTCATGTTATGGTGATTCATACTTAGTTATAGGCATTAGAATCATAAAATCATTGAATAACGGATTAGAAACTGTAACGGAACTTTGTAGTTTTCGAAAAATGAAAAATCAGCAAAAATACAAAGTTATACCGGTATGGAAAAAGATGCTATACCGGTATGGGAAAAGTTGCTATACCGGTATAACCATCAATCCCATTACCGGTTCCAAGGCTTCGAAAAATAATCTTCCGTCCTTGTGGAACCTAACTGATTCAAGTTTGTACCAGATGACGGATGGGTAAAAATCTGAAAAATCTCTAATCCGAATCTAATTGATTCTAAAGTCTATAAATAGGTTCTTAGGGTTCTCTAACTTCGTGCACTTGATCATAATACATGTTTGAGAAACCCTAGAGGCTAGGAATTCCTTCAAAACCTATTTTCTACTAAATAGCCTCTTTTAGGTCAAATCGAGACATAGTAAATCCTTCTCTATATGTCGATTTGATCTACGCTTCGCTTGGAGTTTTCTTCTTCGGTTTTCATCGATACTCCAACGAAGGATCACCATATTCATGATTCTATTCATGGTGGCGTCGTGGATTCGGCGTGATTGAAGACTTCGTGGATTCGGAGCGTGGCGTCGTGGATTCGGCGTATTGAAGACTTCGTGGATTCGAAGCAAGGCGTTTCGTGGATTCGGAACGTGGGCGTTCGTGGATTCGGACGTGATCGTGGACAACTCGGTGGAGTGCGCGGAGATCCATAAGAGAGTTAGAGAGGTTAAGTCCGTGGAGTCGGTAATCACCTTGTAATCTTTTCTTTTAGTGGATTGCTATTCGCGTGTTGGTCCCGTGGGTTTTTTACTCCGAGTTGGAGTTTTCCCACGTAAATCTCGGTGTGCTTTTTAATTTCCGCATTTATTTTTAACGCATCGATTATTTGTGGTTTTTTGGCCGGTACACCTATTCACCCCCCTCTAGGTGTCAGATACAATCTAGATAGATCCTTGGGGCTTCCCCGTAACTTACAATCTTTACTCTTGACTTTTCCCTCCCTTCTCTCTATTCAATGACCTCTAATCAATGAGCTTTTTAATTTATACGTTCACTTTCCCCCTCCCATTTTCTCTATTCAATGACCTATAATCAATGTGCTTTTTAATTTATACGTTCATGAGTTTTTCCTCTTTAATATTAGTTCTTTCTTCTTCCTCAAACAATTTCTAACAAGCAAAATTAAAAAGGAGAAGATAAATAATTACTACTTTTAGATCTAGAGATTGGGGAAGAGTAAGGGAGTCTTCCAAGTCCTAATCCGTGTCAATCCGACTCAACCTGAACTCCCGAGATCAAGAGAATGTTTCTAAGGTTTCTATCTATGTCGATCTCGTCGGATTTATGGAAAAAGAAGGTAGTCGGACGGTTTTTTCAATAAAGGAAGCTAATTGGACAGCGATAATAGATGAATCGAGGGATAGGTTTGGAAAACGAAAATCCTAAACCCTTTTTTTCTTTATTTTAATCTCGAATTCTTACTACGTATCCATTTAGAGTTTAATTTATTTGCATTATTTTTGATATGGTGGTTGTACAATCGAGGATTTGATTTCTATACATTATTTTGATTAATTTAAATGTTAGTTTTGATTTTATAATTGATGTGCATTATTTTGGTTGTACAATCAAGGATGATGACCATCTCATACTCAAAATGATGCAAAATTTCAAACTTTTAAGAGATTTTTATTGCCATCGTCGTCATCGCAACATTATCATCTCCATCTTTATACGACCTTTATAGATTTTTTTTTTTTTAATGGTGATATACTAGGCAGTTATCAATTTTCAATGATCATATTGGTTAGTTCAATTCATATATTTCTCTACCCAAAAAATAAAACACACTTGAATTTTTATTTTTCAAACTTCTTTCTTTTTTCTCTTCAATATTTTTTGTTTTTTTCTTATATTATTTATCTGCCGCATCGCGCGGGTTACTACACTAGTATATATATATATATATAACCCTAAACCCTAAACCCTAAACCCTATATATATATATATATATATATATATATATATATATATAGAGTCCTACTATACTATTATATATACGATCGCCTCGTACTCATAAGTTGTTTTCGATGATAGAGCTTCCGAATCAACGATCCACACCGTTAAACGTTATCTAGAGCATTTAAAACTTCTAGAAATAAAATTTTATAATTTTTCGATATCATTTACCCTACGATCAAAAGCTCACAAAATTGACAATTTTTAATAGCAGTATGAAATATTTGCTAGTTTAATGGTGTAAAAGAATCGAAATAGGTTGAATTTTTAATAGAAAATTCTATTCACTACCTAAATAAAGATCAATAACTCCGATCTTAAATTGAAAGATTCAATCTTTCATTTCTAGGATGTCGTTCGATTTTGACCGTTCATTTTATACCCGCTTGATGGACTTTATAATGATTTCGAAAAATTACGAAATTTATTTTCTAGAAGTTTCAAATACTCTAGATCATGTTTAATAGTGTGGATCGCCGATTTGAAAACCCCAACATCGAAAACAACTTATGAGTAGCAAAGGCTCTATACTCATAATAGTATCGTAGCCCTACTCTATATATATATATATATAGAGTCCTATTGCTATGCTATCAATAGCACGAAGCACTCGGTGCTACCAAGTTTTTCAGTTAGATCCACCCCTTTGATGATTTTCACCCGTTGATCATACTATTCAACCAACCACCCACTTAACCCTAGGGGGCCCACATCATCCTAACCGCACATCTCTCAATCCAACGGTCAAAAACTTGGTAGCACCAATGACTTGGTGCTATTAATAGCATAGTAGCCTAGTTCTATATATATATATATATATATATATATATATATATATATATATATATATATATATATAGAGTTTTGCTAGAATACTACTATCGGTAGTAAACGAGCCATTTTACTACCGATTTGTTTTCGATGATAGAGCTTCCAAATTGACGATCGGCTCGTTGAACATAATCTATACCATTTGAAGTGTTTAGAAATCAAATTTTAAATTTTTTCGACATCATTTGCCTAATGATCAAAGGGTTTCAAAATTTGCAATTTTAATGGTCGATAAGAGGCGTTTTCTCGTTTAACGGTGTAAAGATATCCAAATCAATTGAATTTTTGTTAGAAAATTCTTTAAACTATTTAAAGCAAGATCTATACTCTTGATCTTGATTACAAGACTCCTATCATCATTTTTTAAAGAGTATTCATTTTCAGCCATTCATTTTTCTGTTCACTTGATGGATTAAAGAACAATATCGAAAGTGCATGAAATTTGATTTCTAGGTAGTTTAAATGATTTAGATCATATTTAACGGAGCCGATCGTCAATTTGGAAGCTCTATCATCAAAAATAAATCGGTAGTAAAACAGCTCGTTTACTACCGATAGTATTCTAGTTCAACTCTATATATATATATATATATATATATATATATATATATATATATATATATATATATATATATATATATATATATATATATATATATATATAGTGCGGCTAGGATGCTTATGGAAGCACGAGAGCTCCGTCCTTTCACTTTGTTTTCGATGCTCGGACTTTCGAATCGACAATCACTCGTTAGACTTGATCTAGAGTATTTGAAGTATCTAGAAAATAAATTTTGCGATTTTTCGATATCATTTGCCTAGTGATCGAAGTGGCTCAAAATCAACGGCTGAAAATAAAAATCTCACAAAATATGATGATATGCCATTAAAATTTTAGATCAAAGTTATTGATCTTGATTTATATGGTATAAAGAATTTTCTATCATAATTTTATGTGATTTGTATATTTCTACACCGTTAAATTTGCAACCGCTCACCACGCCGTTAAAATTATTAATTTTGAGCCCCCTTCGATCACTAGGCAAATTATATCGAAAAATCGCAAAATTTATTTTCTAGGTACCTCAAATACTCTAGATCAACTCTAACGGAGTGATCGTATATTCGAAAGTCCGAACATCGAAAACAACTTGGAAGCATGGAGGACTCCGTCTTCCAAAGCATATCAGCCCACTATATATATATATATATATATATATATATATATATATATGAGTGCGGCTAGGATGCTTCCATAAGCACCGAGGCCTCCGTGCTTCCACTTTGTTTTCGATGTTCGGACTTTCGAATCGACGATCGGCTCTATTAGACTTGATCTAGGGTATTTGAAGTATCTAGAAAATAAGTTTTGCGATTTTTCGATATCATTTGCCGAGTGATCGAAGTGGCTCAAAATCAATGGAAAATAAAAATCTTACAAAATATGATGATATGACATTAAAATTTTATGGTCAGTATGCTTATGGAAGCACGGAGGCCTCCGTCTTCCACTTTGTTTTCGATGTTCGGACTTTCGAATCGACAATCGGCTCGGTTAGACTTGATCTAGAGTACTTGAAGTACCTAGAAAATAATTTTTGTGATTTTTCGATATCATTTGCCTAGTGATCGAAGGGGGCTCAAAATTAATAATTTTAATGGCCGTGGTGAGCCTTGCAAGTTTAATGGTGTAGAAATATCCAAATCACATGAAATTTTGATAGAAAATTCTTTATACCATATAAAACAAGATCAATAACTTTGATCTAAAATTTTAATGTCATATCATCATATTTTGTAAGATTTTTATTTTCACTTGATTTTGAGCCACTTCGATCACTAGGCAAATGATATTGAAAAATTGCAAAATTTATTTTCTAGATACTTCAAATACTTTAGATCAAGTCTAACGGAGCCGATCGTCGATTAGAAAGTCCGAACATCGAAAACAAAGTGGAAGCACGGAGCCCTCCGTGCTTCCATAAGCATCCTAGCCGCACTATATATAAGTAGTAAGGGTCTACTACTCATAAGAGTATAGTAGCCCTACTATATATATATATATAGAGTTGAGATAGAATACTCCTAAGAGTACCGAGCCTATTTTACTCTCGAGTTGTTTTCGATGATAGAGCTTTCAAATTGACGATCGGTTCGTTAAATATGATCTAAACCATTTAAACTATCTAGAAATCAAATTTCACGCACTTTCGATATTGTTCTTGTATCCATCTAGTGAATGTAAAATGAATTGTTGAAAATGAATATTCTTTAAAAAATGATGATAGGAGTCTTGTAATCAAGATCAAGAGGATAGATCTTGTTTTAAATAGTTTAAAGAATTTTCTAACAAAAATTCAATTGATTTGGATATCTTTACACCGTTAAACGAGAAAACGTCTCTTATCCACCATTAAAATTACAAATTTTGAAACCCTTTGATTATTAGGCAAATGATGTCGAAAATATTTGAAATTTTATTTCTAAACACTTTAAGTGGTATAGATCATGTTCAACGGAGCCGATCATCAATTTGGAAGCTCTATCATCGAAAACAACTCGAGAGTAAAATGAGCCCTGCACTTTAAGAGTATTCTAGCTCAACTCTCTCTCTCTCTCTCTCTCTCTCTCTCTCTCTCTCTATATATATATATATATATATATATATATATATATATATATATATATACACACAAAAAGTAAATTTAAATTTAAATTAAAACTTATTATTAATGATTTTTGAATGTGTTTCTTAACTTTATATATTTAGTTAGTATATTTTATGTAATTGTTGTAATTAAATATATTTTAAAAAACTTAATTGTAGCGTTTTTTATAAAAATGGATTATTTATATCTAAATAATTATAAAATTAAAGTTATTATTTAATACATACAATATAAAATATTTAAAAATTAAGCATGAATAATTATATATTTTAAAATTATATATTATAATTAAAACACAAACTTATGAATTTACAATCTGAAACCGAACGGAGTGTTAAGATCAGAATTATTGTTTGTAATCAAAACTTACATATATGATACAATTGATCGCACGTGAAAATATCTCTAAAGCTTTTTTATTTAATTAACTAAAATATATTGTTATTTACTTTATAAAAAATATATTTAATTATTTATTTATTAATTATTTATAAAGAAAAAAAATGAATCCGTTGCGTAGCACGGATTGCTTAACTAGTATTACATTATTTTTCAAATATCCCAACCTAAATCTGAATTGGAATCCAAATTCAAAAATATTCTACTATATCTCTATCTAAATTTTGAATTAAAGAACATTTTAAATATAATCTATCTATACCTCTATATCTATACATTATTCTTCCAAAAACAAGTCATGTGGCGGAGTTTAGTGAAACCAACTTTTCGCCTTCCCTTCACCTATAACGTCTAATTAATAGTCTACTAACCTTAACCCAACACTTCACCTTTCCTAAACACATAGCGTCGTGTTCTCTCCACCTATAACATTTAATTAATATCCACTAATCTTAATCCAACCCTTCGCATTTCTTGCAAACATAACGTCTAATTAATAATCCACTCACCTTAATGGTTTAATCCAATCCTTAGCCTTTCCTACAAACATAATGTCTAATTAACGGTTCTAATCTAAATTATCCGGCGCATCCCACGGGTTACTATACTAGAATAATTTAAATTTGGATTCAAATTCGAGTAAATATGGAATGTATAATTTTGCCGTCTCCCATTCGCATCGGTCCGAAAGCTTGAGCCTCAAGTTTCTTTCCTCCCGCAGGCCGGTAACCCAGCCGCCTTCCTTCTCATCGTCTCACCGTCTGTCTATCAGAGCGTCTGGATAGCTTCCTCTGCTCCTCGCTATTCTTATGGAGATTGATGCCTGGAGGATTTTCTTACGTTGGCGAAGGTAATATCCCTTAATATTCTACTAAGTTTGATTGATTAGGATGCGTTTCCATGTATGATGTTTGGTTTATATGTGGTTTATAGTTTGCCGGTTTTATTTGCAAACTTCATCAATTATTATGCCGAGTCCAAATAGGTGAAACTTTGGATTGTTTGGTATTAGATAGTCTGATTGAAATGAATTGTATTTACAAGTTACAACTCAAATATGCAATTGTATTCAACTCGCTATATAATTTGCGCAAAATCAACAGATTTTATTCTTAGCAGTACTTATGTTCGCATTTCGGAACCAAAACTCCAATTAGAGTTATAGAACCTGGGTATCATGACCTTCAGATTATACGTCATGCATGTTTGCAAGGGACAATAACAATAAATTTCTAGGTCACATCTGTTGGTCTAGTAAATATGCTTTAATATGACGACAAAGGAGAAATTGGAACTACTGTGAATAAAACTCGAAAATGAAGTATCTATCAATTGGGATGTCATTGCGTAGTTGGCCTTCTCTCACCTAGGAGTGAATGTGGTTGGGATAAACTTCGATCGAATTTGACACTGGCTTTGATCGGATGCGAATATGAGTGTCAAAATTGTGCATCCGGTCGAATTCGGATTCATATTCAAATGCTATGTTTAACATATTTTCAAGTTCAAATTCGGATAGGGATATATTAGAAATTACAAACTTGGATTCGAATTTGGATTATCCGAAAATTAATATATGTTATAAATTCATATGCTGTGGGAGGATAAATTAGAGGGTGGTGTAGCTTAGATGGTATAGAGCTTTCTTACATGCGAGAGGTGTAGAGTTTGATTCCCACACCCTAAGTTATTCTTTGAATTTTATAACAATTATTTAAATTTAAGTGCATATTTAGAATCTCAGATTGAAGTTTAGATTCAATTATAACTGTAAATTTGGATTGGAAATGTAGATTTAAATTTAGATATTAATGTTTCGAGTTTTTAGTTAGTAATAGTTTGATATTTGAATTTAGATATAGTTTTAAAGTTTGACTTTGAACTTGATTTTGAATTGTTATCGTGTGACTCTGAACTCGAGCTTAAATTTTGATTTTGTATTTGAGTTTGAAGTTAAGCCGTCTCTTATCTTCCCACGCATATTAGTAATCAAGAAATCTAGAACTTTTATTCGTCAAATCAAAGAAATGGTACGGACGTATAAAGTTTGAATAAGGTATGGGCATATCAAGTAATATAGAACTTTTGCTTATCTAATCAAATAGAATTCCCTTTTCTTTGATTTGATAAACAAAAAGTTCTCTACTTAATTGTTAATATATGTAGAAAGATAAGGGAAGGCTTAATTGCCTTTTTTGGGAGATAAAAGCTGCTTAATTGCTATTTGTAGGGAGATAAGGTAGAGGTTGATTGCTATTTGCTGGGAGAAAAGGGTGATGTTAATATATTTTGTGGTGAAATGAGATATTGAATTTTGTTTATTTTATTATAAATTTCATATTAACGTTGTATTTATGTTTGTTAATCTTAGATTTTATTGAATAAAATATAGGCACATAAAAATTTGAACAAGATGTAGAATTTTATTTGCATTGTTGCTAATTTTAATTCATATTTATATGTGTATATTAATGTATATTATTATCCGAATAACATCACACGAGCAATATCGAAATATAAACTCATTCTATATCCGAATCCAACGAGATATCCGATTGTATCTAAATCTGTAGTTAGCCGTTATGGTAATGAAAATTTATCGGCTAACACATATGCACATCCAAATCTTATCAATATAAAATATGGATGTAGATATGGTTTCATCAAATATTGGACCGTATTTGACCGTTTTTACCTCTATTATGATCACTTTGTTTTAGCACTTCATTTTTATTGTTGCTGTTCATAAATGTGTGTAGGTTACGGAATACCCTAGGATCTATCTCGATTACTATCAAGCACCTAGAGGGGGGTGAATAGGCCAAAATCACAAATCTCAATGCGATAAAAATTAAATGCGGAAAATAAAAATCACACCGAGATTTACGTGGGAAAACTCCAACTCGGAGTAAAAAATCCACGGGACCAATACGCGAAAAAACAATTCACTAAGATAAAAAATTACAAGGTGATTACCAACTCCACGGACTCGACCTCTCTTAACCTCCTATGAATCTCGCGCAATCCTCCGGGCTGTCCGCGCCCTCACGTTCAAATCCACGAACGCCTCGCACACGTTCGAATCCACGAACGCCGCTCGAATCCACGGGCACACGATCCGAATCCTCGAACCGCCTTCGATCACGCCGAATCCACGACGCCACACATGAAGAACATAATGATTATGGTGATCCTTCACTTAGAATATCGATGAAGAACCAGAGATGAATCTCTAAGCGAAGACTTAGATCAATTCGACATATAGATATCAAATTACAATATCTCGAATTGATCTAAAAGAGGCTAATTTGTAGAAAATAGGTTTAGAACGAAATCCTAGCCTCTAGGGTTTCTCAAACATGTATTCTCGTGATGTTCTTTAAATTAGAGAACCTCAATAGCTTATTTATAGACTTTAGAATCAATTAGAGTTGGATTAGAAAGTTTTCATATTTTTATACTGCGTACCGGTACTGCATCAAGTTGGTACTGGTACCAAAAGACGGAACAAAAATTCCTCATATAGGTACTAGCCGATGTCAGACTAGCTCAAGATCGCAAGCCAATGCAAGACTGTACTCTGTGCAATTTTCAGCATTGTTTCATTTCGGGTTTCAAAAGTATCAAAACCAATTTCTAATACATAAATTATTGATTTTTATGATTCTAATGTCTATAAGTAAGTATGAATCATCATAACATGAATTAAAACCTTAGTATAGAATCGTGATTCATGCGGTGAGATGTTTCCGAGTTCTCGAAGTCTTGGATTCTTCTGTAAGTTATGGGAGTAGTCCCGAGGATCTATCTAGAATTGTATCAAACAACACCTAGAGGGGGGTGAATAGGTGTATCGGCCAAAAACCACAATTCTTGATGCTTTAAAAATAAATGCGGAAATTAAAAAGCACACCGAGATTTACGTGGGAAAACTCCAACTCGGAGTAAAAAACCCACGGGACCAACACGCGAATACCAATCCACTAAAAGAAAAGATTACAAGGTGATTACCGACTCCACGGACTTAACCTCTCTAACTCTCTTATGAATCTCCGCGCACTCCATCGAGTTGTCCACGATCACGCCCGAATCCACGAACGCCACGTTCCGAATCCACGAAACGCCTCCGCTTCGAATCCACGAAGTCTTCAACACGCCGAATCCACGACGTCACGAACACGCCGAATCCACGACGTCTTCAATCACGCCGAATCCACGACGCCACCATGAATAGAATCATGAATATGGTGATCCTTCGTTGGAGTATCGATGAAAACCGAAGAAGAAAACTCCAAACGAATCGTAGATCAAATCGACATATAGAATAAGAATTACTATGTCTCGATTTGACCTAAAAGAGGCTATTTAGTAGAAAATAGGTTTTGAAAGAATTCCTAGCCTCTAGGGTTTCTCAAACATGTATTATGATCAAGTGCATGAAGTTTAGAGAACCCTAAGAACCTATTTATAGACTTTAGAATCAATTAGATTCGGATTAGAGAAAATCGATTTTTACCTAATCGTACTGACAAACTTGAATCAAGTTACCGGTTCCACAAGGACGGAAGATTATTTTTCGAAGCCTTGGAACCGGTAATGGGATTGATGGCTATACCGGTATAGCAACTTTTCCCATACCGGTACAGAATCTTTTCCCATACCGGTATAACTTTGTACTTTTGCTGATTTTCTACTTTTCGAAAACTACAAAGTTCCGATACAGTTTCTAATCCGTTATTCAATGATTTTATGATTCTAATGCCTATAACTAAGTATGAATCACCATAACATAAATTAAAAACTCACCTAGGCATCGTGATTCTCATCGTGAGCCAATTCCTTTTTCTTCGAAGTCTTTGATTCTTCACCGTTCTTCGATCCGCTCCGATCCTTCAAGACTCCGACTCAATTCACGAAACTTGCCAACACAAAATCCTTAACAATCTCCCCCTTTGGCAATTTCGTGACAAAACACAAAAGCTCACCAAAATTACATCATAAAGAAAAACGAAGTTCAATGTCATCACCAAAACATTAAACTTCTCGCGTGTAATCCAAGTACAATATGAAATCCAAAAGTACATCAAAAACTCCTAAAACAAACTCTATGACTTAGACACAACTAGGAGTCTTGAAGTCTTGATGTTGAAGTCTTGAAGTCTTGATGTCCTGCAAAACAATTTCAAACGAAAATAGACAATCAAAATATTAGTCAATCAACAATCTCTTTGTTCTCATCTTCTCTTCTCCTCTTCTCTTTGTCCTTGTTCCATCAACTTTTCAAATTCTTTCCTTTGCTCAAACATACTTCCTTCTCCCCCCTTAATCATTTCTCCCCCTTTGTATATGCATCTCCCCCTACGTGTATGCACTATCAACTCCCCCTGTACCTGTAGTCCATTCTCCCCATTTTTGTCAAAAATTGCCAAAAAGAAACAGAGATAGAAAGAAACACAAACTAAACAGAGAGTAGTTAAATCATAGTTACAAACCAAGATGCATAAGAAAAGATAAAAACATCAAGTACTACGCAAAGGTAAACTAAGCATAATCCTAAGAAAAGCAGTAAAAATCAGTAGGAGAAAGAAGTCGAGGTAGAAGTCACTCAGTAGCCTCGTCATCATCGTCATCTCCTCTAGCAGGAGATCCAGAACCGGCAGTGTCTGGTCCGACACCAGGCAAGAACGGCTGTCGAGATGCAGATCGCTGATAGGATGAGGTCTGTGGAAATATATCATCATGTCGACATCCCATCTTCTCAAGGATCCTCTTCATTCCTCTCTCGAGACTCTTGAATCCCTTCTTTAGAAAACTTACTTCCTTCGTGAGTTCACCCATGTCACGATGAAGTGTGTCCAAAGTGACTGCGCTTCCTGACCTAGAGGACCCTGCAGGCGGTGTACGCTCTGCTCGTCGTGACGGTGGAGATGGAGAAGGTACAGCACTACTCGAGGCTGCAAGCGGTGGAGCTCCCTTGGTCTGCTGAAAAGTCTTCAAGGTGCTCACAGACTTAGCCCAAGTCACCGCATCAATCGGCCCAAGTCCGTAGTCATACTTATCGCACCTTGTGTCTACGCCGTGTTCCCGTAAAATCTGACTGATAAGCAAAGGAAACGGTAGTAGCTCCCGCCGTACTGATGACTGGATAACATGAACCATTCGCTGCCAGATAAGGAATGGTATGTTAATGTTTAATCCAAGGCTCGCTCGGGTGACCAAGAAGAAACAATAATAGCAAACGATCCCAGCGAAGCCTCTTGGTCCCAATAGTTGGCTGGACGTTGTAGCACGTAATCAAAGAAAGCAAGTGATACTCGGGCGCAAATCCTTTGATTCCACAATCGCCCGATCCGTGCGAACGCCCGCTTGCATCGTTCAACCACGGTCTCCCAATGTGTCGAGGACTGGAATGTCCCAGCAGTATAATGTAGTCCCGTCGTGTCAACATACATCCCTAGAATCTCTCCAATCTCGTGAGGAGTGACCGTCAGTCTCTGTCCACGCACTGACGTCTCAAATACATAATTCTCTGTCTATTCATCCTCGCGAGAACTACACCACGCAGAACTCCCGAACGAGTTCCACGCAGAAAGGTGTGCGAGCCGCCACCCGTCCAACAAAGTGCTCAATAGGTGCTCTCTCGCATCGCCGCTAAACTCAGGAACTCGCTCGCCAGTGTCCTTGAAGACTACATGCCGCTCCGCTAGGCATGATCGCACCGAGAAAGCACGAGCCCTCTCAGGAGGAACCTCAGCTATCCTCTTGGCTCGCCGCGCCCTGGTGGCACCACCTCCTCGCGATGACTCACCAAAGAATGCCTTTTCCTTGCTCGGGACGGGAAACAGTGCTCCTCAAAGATCTTCTTCTTCTTCTTCAACCTCCTCACCTCCTCGGCCTGATAGTCTGGATCAGATCCTTCGGACTCCGCAGCTTGGCGAGTCCGTTTGGAAGTCTCTCTACTTCCTCTACTACGTCCTCGACGACCTCCAGCAGCCATGAGCACCAGAAGTACAAGAACCAGTGAAAAAGCCATTTTCCTGCACATGAAAAACCTCACATGAACACATTTTTGAAAAAATTCTCTAAAAATTGTGAAAAATTCACAAATAATTCAAGAATAAATAATAAAGCAATAACGAACTTGAATCATGCAGAAAATTTCATCAAATTTGGCACATTTTCAAAAATCCCGAAATTCTACCAATATTGAACCCTAGAACGTAAATCTGTAAAAAATAACGGATTTTAATGTGATCTAGGTGTTTTAGATGCAAGATCTTGTGTCCAATAGCCGATTTTCAGCAAAAAATCGCATCAAAAAGGAACGAAAACAGAGATCAAACAATTTTCCCGAAATTCCATTAAAATAGAAACCTAGAACATAGATCTGCGAAAAATATCGAATTTAAACTAGTTCTAAGTATTCTGAATGCAAGATAATAAGTTCAGATAGTGAATTACTGCAAAAAATTGCATCAAAAACGAGTAATAACAAAGATCGAACACTTGTCCCGGAATATTAAAAAAAAAACAAAAATCGGGTTTGATCTTAGATCCAAGCTAAAATATTGTTTGAGGCGAAAGAGAAGAGGCTCTGGGATTTTTAGAGAGAGAGAGAGCGCGTTTTGAATGAGTGTAGAGAGTGGAAAAAGGAATCGTTACCGGTGTTATATCGCGGGCTACAGTAATTTGTACCGGTATGGGATGAATCTGTACCGGTACAGATCAACAGTAATTCGAAAAATAGCCTTTTTCATTTAAAAATTCTCCAAAATCAAATTAATTTCACAAAAATTAATGATTTGACGTCAAAAATTATTATGATGACAGTAAAATATTCTATGATTTCAAAAGACATCATATCATCAAAATTTGATATTAAGAACAATCAAAATTATTTAAATCATCAAGATGTGAATTGATAAATAATAAATTTCTAGAAATTTGTCCAAATTGACACCAATTTGTCGCAACCCGTTCAAAATAGAGATTTAACTAATATAGCACCGGGGGTGGCTCTTTGAACATCTTTTTCAATCTACCACCTTATAACACCGAAAAATTCTAAAATATTCATTTTTTTCAACCTTTTCGGTTTTTCTTATAATTTCTCACGTGGTAGCTTCACACACGTACCGGACGACCGGGGTGGTAGCTCTTTCCTACATGTGGTGGTAGTTTTCACACTCCTTTCGGATGTAACTCTTTCCACATCTTTTAAACTAAGGAGTTTCTTCCTTTTTTTTTTTTTTTTTTTTCTTTAAAATAAAACAAACTCCCCCTCAATTTGACAATCTCACAATTGAAAGTAATTTTGACGAATCTTAGTCAATTAGAAAATATCCATCAATTATATTCAACATTCACTACCAAGATGGATTAAATACAAAGTGATTAAAATTAATTTCAAAATTTTGATGAAGGTATGTAAAAAGAAATCACATAATAAATTATCGTCAAAATAATGAAAAGTGAAGTAAAATCAATAATTAAAATGAATTTAATTCAATTTGAATTGACTTTAAATACCGGTTAATTCTCTTTGAAAAACCTTTAATCTCTCTACTTTAAAGAGTTTCAATCATTGCCGCTCTCAAAAATTTTAAAAAAAATCCCCTTTACCTGTCCTCAAAGACGATATTCAAACAAAAGAAAACCAAGCATCAAAAATATTCAATAAGTACCAAAAATCGTCTAAGCATATAATGCAATGAATAAAAGTAAGAAACATGCACCTATCAAAGCATTACATAACCGAAAAACAAGCTAAGAAGAATAACAAGGAAAGATATCACCTTTCCGAATCCAAACTTGTCGAATTTTTCCTTGTTTTGACTTGTCGACGTGAGGCTTGACTTCTTTCAACCTTTGTTCAACCGATGATTGTCTCGATGCTTGGTTCTTCGGTTGATATTTACGTTGAGGCTTAGACTTCCGGTTTGCACGAGGTACTCGTCCCAATTGATTTCCTATTTGATTCCGTGGGAGATGCCTATTAGAAGTAGGTGTCGATTGAGGTTTCGTTGTCTTGTTCGGGCAACTCTTTTTGATATGTCCCTTGACTCCGCATCGGTGACATACCTTTGCTTTTAAATTTGTTGAGACTTTCGATGTCGTCTTTTGATCCTTCTCAACATATGTCCTTTCGTATCCGAGGCCCAACTTGTTCGTTTGACCTAACCCGAGCATGTTATCCAACTTTTTCGAACCCGAGGAAAATTGTTGAAGATCCGATTTGAGTTGATGAACTTGCTTGGTTAACACTTGATTGGATGTGTAGGTTTTCTTAAATTGTTGCTCCAAAAATCCAATCTTATCCCTATAAGATTTCATTGTTAATTTCGATTCTTCGAGCTTCTTTTGGAGGACCGAATTGATACTCAAAGTTGATTCCCGTTCCTCCTCAAGAGCTTCATTCATGATCCTCATATTGTTGTTATCTTCTTCAATCTCCAACAAACGACTTTCCAACTTCTTATTGAATTTAGCCATCTTTTTCGATTCGATAAGAAGTTGGTTGTATGCTTCAGCTATATCCTCGTCGTTCGATTCCTCCTCACTTTCGCCATTCTCGCTCGAAGACCCATGCGAAGAGAGAGAAAGATTTGAGTTAGAAACAATAGATGATAGACAAGCAACATTAGAAGACGGAGGAAATGTAGAATTAGCGATTAAAGCCGTATGATCCTTTTCTTCATCACTTGATGATGATCCGTTTGAAGAAGAGTCATCCCAAGTTTTCGTTTTAGCTTGCAAAGCCTTCGGTTTATACGTCTTCTTCGAAGGACAATCCGTTGCGATATGGCCGTAGCCTCTACACTTGAAGCATTGGATTTCCCCTTCGAATTCATCTTTTTCATTCGAAGACTTTGCAAGTTTTTTATCTTTCAATTTAGAATTAGAAGAAGGTTTAGAAAAGGATTTTCGCTTCGAAGATGAAGCATCGTTCTTCTTTCGGAAATTCCGGCGAAACTTCTTCGTGAGGAGTGCCAATTGTTGTTCAAAATCCGCAAGCGTAATATTTTCGTCGGAATCCGTGTCGTCGTCTTCTTCCTTTGTTGATTTGAGTGCCATCCCTGTGCTTTTAGAAAAAGACTTGGAAGAAGATTGATTAGTAGGAAAAGTCATCTCATACGTTTGTAAAGCGCCTACTAATTCTTCGACTTTCATCTCGTCCGGATGCTTAACCGTTTCGATCGCGGCAACCTTTGCCCGAAAACGTTCCGGAAGAGTTGGAAGAATTTTTCTAACAACTTTTGACTCCGGGATTTTCTCTCCCAAGTTAGCGCATGTATTTACTACGTCTTATAGACGTGTATAGTACTCGGTAAAGGTCTCGTTTTCATCCATGAAAATCGAATCAAATTTGCTTGTAAGCATTTGTAATTTTTGGACCTTTACTAAGCTTGTTCCTTCATGCGTAACTTGTAGAGTATCCCAAATCTCTTTCGCGGTTTCACAAGCCGAAACGCGAGTAAACTCCGTTTGAGACAAAGCATTAAATAGAGCGTTTATGCCCTTGCCGTTAAACGAAGATGCCTCGTTTTCATCTTTCGTCCACTTGTCTCGTGGTTTAGGCTTCTCAACATTATCGACCTTTTCGGTTGGAGGTTTCCATCCGAACTCAATTGATTTCCACACCCGCTCTTCGATTGCAATTAGAAAAGCTCTCATGCGAACTTTCCAATAGGCATAATTCGTGCCGTCGAAAAGCGGAGGTCGATTAATGTTACCGCCTTCGGCCATTAGATATCAATATATCTAGATCCTGCTCTGATACCAATTGTAAGTTATGGGAGTAGTCCCGAGGATCTATCTAGATTGTATCAAACAACACCTAGAGGGGGGTGAATAGGTGTATCGGCCAAGAACCCCAATTTGCGATGCTTTAAAAATAAATGCGGAAATTAAAAAGCACACCGAGATTTACGTGGAAAACTCCAACTCGGAGTAAAAACCCACGGACCAACACGCGAATACCAATCCACTAAAAGAAAAGATTACAAGGTGATTACCGACTCCACGGACTTAACCTCTCTAACTCTCTTATGGATCTCCGCGCACTCCACCGAGTTGTCCACGATCACGCCCGAATCCACGAACGCCACGTTCCGAATCCACGAAACGCCTCCGCTTCGAATCCACGAAGTCTTCAACACGCCGAATCCACGACGTCACGAACACGCCGAATCCACGACGTCTTCAATCACGCCGAATCCACGACGCCACCATGAATAGAATCATGAATATGGTGATCCTTCGTTGGAGTATCGATGAAAACCGAAGAAGAAAACCCCAAACGAATCGTAGATCAAATCGACATATAGAATAAGAATTACTATGTCTCGATTTGACCTAAAAGAGGCTATTTAGTAGAAAATAGGTTTTGAAAGAATTCCTAGCCTCTAGGGTTTCTCAAACATGTATTATGATCAAGTGCATGAAGTTTAGAGAACCCTAAGAACCTATTTATAGACTTTAGAATCAATTAGATTCGGATTAGAGAAAAATCAGATTTTTACCTATCTGTACCGGTACAAACTTGAACTGGTTACCGGTTCCACAAGGACGGAAGATTATTTTTCGAAGCCTTGGAACCGGTAATGGGATTGATGGCTATACCGGTATAGCAACTTTTCCCATACCGGTACAGCATCTTTTCCCATACCGGTATAACTTTGTACTTTTGCTGATTTTCTACTTTTCGAAAACTACAAAGTTCCGATACAGTTTCTAATCCGTTATTCAATGATTTTATGATTCTAATGCCTATAACTAAGTATGAATCACCATAACATAAATTAAAAACTCACCTAGGCATCGTGATTCTCATCGTGAGCCAATTCCTTTTTCTTCGAAGTCTTTGATTCTTCACCGTTCTTCGATCCGCTCAGATCCTTCAAGACTCCGACTCAATTCACGAAATTTGCCAACACAAAATCCTTAACATCTTCAATCTTCTTCAACAACACACCGAACCCTTCAAGACTCCGACTCAAATCATGAAATTTGCCAACACAAAATACATAACAATGTGGACTCGTGTTTAGTGCTTTCTTTTAATATTTGGTAACATATTTAACGTTTTAGAGTAAGTTCGACCTCATAACCAATTGTTCTGATTCTATGAAAAAACAACTTCATTAATTTTTTCTAGTTATTTTGATGGCGAACCTCCTTTTTTGACATGAAATGTATATGTATTTGTATACATATGTATATATGTATCCATACTTGTATATATATATGTATGTATGTATGAATGTATGTACGTATATGTATTTGTATATATATAGAATTAGGTTAGAATACTATCGGTAGCGTGAAGACCTCTATATTAAATGATGGGACATCTGAAGGGATGATTGATTTCGTTATACATAATTTGTTGGAATTATCTAGAAACCAATTTTCATGATTTATCGATATCATTTACATTTAAAACGAATAGTCTCAAAATGAACAGTTAAAAGTAAAAATCTCATAATAAACAATGATAAAAGGCTTGCATATCAAATCAGATGTACTAATCTTGCTCTAAACATTGAAAAGAAACGTCCATCAAAATTTCACTGGATTTTGATTATTCTACATCGTTAACTCACAAATGAATCGGCGACAATTGAAATCGTCAATTTTCAGACATTTCGGTCACTTGTTAAATATTGTTGATAAAAATATCCAATAGTGTAGCTCATATCTAATGAAATCGATCATTAATTTGGATCCTATCATCGAAAATAACTTAGTAGTAAGGCTTCCATACTATCAATAGGGATACCTCCAAATAGCACCAAGCATTTTGTGCTACGAGCTTCTCCACCATTAGATTTGCCCCTTTGACCATTTTTGTCCTTTTGATCATGCTATTCTACTAACCACCACTAAGAACCAATGACTTGGAGACCGCTACCATCCTAACTAGACAACCCTTCACTAAGGGTCGAAAACCCATAAGCACAAATGACTTTGAGCTGTTAGAAGAATTCAAGCCCAGTTCTACATATAGAGAGGGAGGGAGAGAGGGAGTCCGATTGGGTGCTACTAATAGCATCAAACACTTTGTGCTACAAGTTTTTCCACCATTAGATCTGCTCCGTTGATCATTTCAATCCTTAGATCATATTATTCCACCAACAACTACTATACCCTCGGGTGGCGTTTGGATTGGGTAGAAGAGGGGGGATAAGGGGGTTATCCCCCCTCTTGTACCCAAACAAGAATGGGAGGGGTGGGATCAAGTTGTTCCACCCTGGTACAAGGCAGAGAGAGAGAGAGAGAGAGAGAGAGAGAGAGAACATTTCTAAAATTTATAATTTATAATTTTAAAATTTAAATTTATAATTTTAAATTATATATTTTAAAGTTTAAATTTTAAATTTGATATTTTTAATTCTTAAATTTTAAATTTGATTTTTTTAGTTTTTAAATTTTAAATTTGATATTTTATATCTTTCAAATTTAAATTTATTCTTAAATTTAAAATTCAAAATTTAAAATTAAAATTTTGAAAATCAAAATTTTAAATTTTAATTTCAAATTTTAAAATTTAAAAGTTAAAATTTTTAATTTAAAATTAGAAGTTTAAAAATTTAAATTCAATTATAGGGGTAATATCATTATTTTTTTTTATAACTACCAACTATTCCACCTTATACTCGCATTTTCATCCAAACACAATTTTTCTAGTTCCAGCTTATACTCACATTTTCATCCAAACAAAAAAACACCTTTATTCCTACGAAACCATACTTGTACTTATCCCCGGTATAATTAGTTCTTGCTTATACCCGAACCAAATGAAGCCTTGCCGCCTTGGAGAAACACTATCATACTAACCCTACTATCCTTAATCCAAGGGCCTAAAACCCAAAAGTACCAACAACTTGGTGTTATTAGAAGCATATATATATTCCGAAAGCATAAAGGAATTAGTGCTTCCAAGTTTTTAACCTTTGGATTAATCCTTTTGATCATTTCTAACCCTTGGATGAATATTATTCCCCTAGGAGGACCACTAAACCCTAGAGGGACCATTGTTATCCCAACAATACGGTCTTTGATCCGAGATCTAAAAAGTCATAAGCACCTACTCCTTTATATTTCCGAAAGTGTAGTAGCTCTACACTATATATATGGTTCGGTTATGTCACGTCCCGCTACCCCTCTTTGGTCGGGTTCGGCCACGTCAACAGACGCCGAACGGACAGGGCCTCCCCCGCCCGCCCAAGGCTCTAGCAATAAGTATATTAAGCAAACAAGAGGGATTTGCAATTATACAGGGCTTGCACGAAGGCAAGCAACAAACACAGCGGAAGTAAAAGCTCTAAGCTATAAAGTAAACCATACATGCTATTTGATTACATTTGAACCAAATACACATAACCAAAACTAGTACATCCTTTTTCCTGCACATCATTTCCTTTTACATTTAAACATCCCACAAAATTACATGATTGCTTACAACTTTAATATCTATAGATCAACAAAAGAAAGTTGATCCATGTATACCAAAAAGGAATGCCTAAAGCAAACTCCGGTGGCCACTAGCTATGGCGCTAACCCCTTGCCCCGGTCCTCCGCCGCCCTGCTCGTGCTAGGACCTGTAGGGTCAGTGGTGTGAGAACTACGACGAAGTTCCCAGTGGGCTCGGCAACCGACCTCGCCGACTTACCCACTAGGTCTAATTAGGCATAAGTATTCGAAGGAAAGGAAATAATAACCATACTAAATGCTAATACTGTCACGCCCCCGCCCCGAAAACCGCTACCCATTTGGTCCGGTTCGGGCGCGCCGAGCGGACGCCGGACGGACGGCGCCTCCCCCGTCCGCCCAAGGCTCGACAACAGATTGTGTACAAGAATTTATCCAGGAATACTAAATTCAAAGCATACACAATCAACAAAAGGGCACAAACAGTGCCGACAACTAGAGCAAGTAATCCACGAGTAAAACACAAGTGAAATAAAGAGAGAATACAACTAGCTATTACATCTCATATACTTTGATTTACATTTACATCCCAAAATGATTACATGTTCATTTACTCAAAATACATAGCTCTCCAAAAGTATAGCATCTAGATACAATGGTACTCTAATGCAGAAAGGAAGCTACTATACTACCAGGTCCTCACTGGACGGGGGCGATGCCCTTGCCACGGTCCTCGCCCGACGAACCTGCACCTAGCACTGGAAAAGTAGTGGGGTGAGAACTAACTTCCTTAGTTCCTAGTGGGCTCGGCCACCGACTCCACCGATCTCCCCACTAGGTCCAAGTGGGCACAAGTAACAACAACTAGATATAGATAGATATCTGAAAGCTGTAAGTGCATAATAGGAAATCTATGCTACTATGCCCATAATCTTGTGAAACGAATGCATGCATCATATAGTAAAAGGTTTACTAACATGCTACAAGTTCTCACTATGTTCAACAATGACTATTCAATGCTAACATTAATATTTCCTTTACCCAATCCGTGGCGATACCCTTGGGTTCGCCTACGCCTCACATATAGATCCCTTTTTGGGGAGGAGGCTCCACGTGCACTCCAACCCGGGATTGTCTGTGGACCTCCACGTGGTCCCGATCGTGCGACACTCCGGAGTACTCGACGACACCGATGGCTATACCACCACTAACACAGACCGTGAGCTTGATCTATCCTCTCCACGTGAGGATACCCTACAACTAGGGTCAACAATTTTCTCGGAACTCCACTATTCCGACCAACATTAACATGTACTTAGCTTTACTAAGATCTATGTTCACGAGCCATTTCTCTTGGGATTTCATCTATCCCTACGTCCAAAGACCTCTAGTGTCAATACACTATATTAATGCCACTCGATCTATGTCATTAAATAACCCTCGAGTTCACCTCTTTCTCTAGCACTAATAGAATCAATGTCAAGACACAATCCTCACCAAACCATTCACCCAGCATTCCAAGTACACTAGGCTATCACCAGAAAGCAGAAGAAAAAGTCTAGCATGAATTTCTATTATGCTAACATGCAAGAGATGAAATTATTACAGTTATAAGACATAGAAAGGAGTTCGAAGTATTCGAGTGTCACCCCCCACCTTTTGGGAAGCTTCACGAAGCTACGACGCCTGACCCGTAGTCTTCAAACACCGCTTTGGCCTCTTTAGGCCAAACAGCAGCTCCAAGCCCTTGTTTGGCTCGGATCACTCAAACCGCTCGACGAAACGAAATTCCGTCTTCGCCAACGCGTTCGTGGACCTAACAATATGTTATAAATGAGGTTAAAAGAGATCAAAACCTCTTATTAAGAAAAGCCCCAATTTGAGCCCTAGAAATTGCCCCGAGCAAAATCTCGCGTTGGAGCCCAAATTACTTGTGCAATCCATCTCTTAGGAAGTCTAGGGTTCCATAAAAATTATTCCTAGAGGAATTAGAACACTCTAGGAGAAGTTACCATGAAAACCCTCAATTTGGAACCCTAGGTTTGCACACTAGTTAGCCCATTTGATCAAAGCCCTAGAACTTGGGATTGATCTGTTTAGAAGCTTGCTAGGGTCCTATTTGGCCCATTTCTAAGCATCAAAACCCAAAAACCCTAAGTTCTACAAGTTAGGGTTCAAGAGAGCTCACCTCTATGCAAGCTCTACACCAAGGAGAAGGTGAGGGAGATGATGGTGAAATAATATTATAAATAATTTTATATAAAATATACTAATTAATTTATATTAGTATATTTTATATAAAATTATTTATAATATTATTTCATATAGTAATTTATAATATATTATTTTATGTAAGAATCTAATTTAAATTAGTAAATTTTATTTTATTATATATAATAATTTATTTTATGTAATAATTTACTTTATATAATTTATTCATAATATATTAATGAATAAAACATAATACTAACAATATCCTTATAATTTTAATTAATAACTAGTATAAATTTCAATACAACTTAAAATATATATATAAAATATGAAAAAATGATTTATGTATATAATACTTAATATAAAACAAAATAATTAAATATTAATATATAAATGATAAAGCTTAATAAAATAAAAAATATATCAAATTTAATTAATTTATATAATATAATAAAATTTAAGTATAAATATATTATCATAAAAATAATATTTATATTAATATATTTATTTATTAAATTTGAGCATTTATTTAATTTATTTGAAATTAATTAAAATAAAGTATAAAAAAAATAAAATGGCATAATAAAAAAAAAAGAGACCCAAAAAAGATGTTCCAGCTTGTTCTCCATTTCATGGAGAACAATTTTAACGGGTTGTTCTCGGAACAACCCGTTAAGCCCGGAACAACCGAATTGTTTCATTTTGCTTTGCGTTTGGGGGGACAAAGAGGGATATCCCATTTTGTTCTGGGATATCCCTCCAACCAAACGAAGCCCTAGGGTTTAGTTGTGGTTGGTGCTGGCATGATCTAAGGGGTAGAGTTTGTCGAAGGGATTGATCTAATAGTGGAATGATAGCACCAAAAGCTTGGTTGTGAGATCCTGTAGTCCTACATATGAAATAAAATATAATAGGATAAAAACTTTTAACCCGCTATAGCATTTTAGGTGGTGGTTAGGCCTAAAAGGTTAAGAGAGTTAAGCGTGCTAGGGCTAAAGTAATTCTAGGATGGGTGACCCTGGGAAGTAGGTCGCCACGCTTGATATCGTAGCCAATTACCAACCTAAGTGTAAGGTAGGTCTCGACCGAGCGCCTTATACAAAGTGGGGAGAGCGAGGCTCTAATGCCGATGATCGTTGTGGGTTGAGGATAGCTCCCCTACAAAGTCGATTAAGACCAGCGAGACGAGTCTCACATTGCCTGCTACTTGTGAGTTTAAGCCTTACGAGAACGTCAGGGCTTAGAGGGGGAGAGAATGTGAGACCCCAGATAGTCCTATATATAAGATATAATAGGACTAAAACTTTTAATCCAGCTATAGCATTTTGGGCTGTGGCCCAAGAGGTTAAGAACTAGGGCTGGTGTAGTCCTATAATAGGTGACCTCTTGGGATCTTGGGCACCACATTGGTGCTATTGGAAGCACCCTAGCGAACTCTATCAATATACATAAATATACATATGACTCTATTAACATACATAAATATACATATATATATATATGTATATATATATATATATATATATATATATATATATGTATATATATATATATATATATATATATATATATGTATGTATATATATATATATATATATATATATATATGTATGTATATATATATATCTGTGTGTGTGTGTGTGTGTGTGTATGTATATTTATATGTATAATACTATAATGTATATTTTTATATATGTGTCTGTATCGATTTTCGAGCCCTTGGATTAATACTTTTCTACCTACCGCTACTAAACCCTAATAAGTATCCAATGGCTAGAAATTAGATAGTAAATATTATTGTTTACTGTTAAAATAGTATAGCTTTATTCTCTGTATAATGCGTCAAAAGAAATACGAATGGAAATAAAAAACTAATTATATTTTAACAAAGGTATTTCATTCAAATGTGAAATAGTTTATTTTGAAGTTGTACTTGTTTTTGATCGAAATTAAATTTTTTTTAATGCATATCTTGATTATCTATCAAATTGTAAACTGATATGCTTTATTGTGTTATGCAGTCGGAATGCTAAGAGACCATTACTTGAGGAACCACTGAAAGAGAAGAAGAAATTGAGATCCTGCAATGCACATGATGAGGTGAAGGAAGAGAGAAAGGATGACGAGAGTGAGGTGCAGGAAGAGAAAAAGCAAGAGGAAGACCAGAGGGTTTATGAGTATACGTCTGGTGAAGATGATGATTATGTTTGGCCTGATGGTAAACGCAGAAGGACTCGTGAAGAATGGGCGAGGTACTATAAACAAATCAAGGAAAGCGAGGTATTTAACAACTGTCATCTTCATTTTAGGATTCAAAGATTCAAAATAATTTTTCCTTCCTAATGTTTATTATATACATTTTATAGGGATTTGATATTGATCCATCTCCAGACACTTTTGAGTTTGGTCTTACTGCGTTAACGAATTTCGAGGATGAAGGTCTTATCAGATGTGCCAAATCAGCAATTGAACAGTTTAATCAGGAAAATGTAAGTCTATATTTTGTTTTATATTTTTTCCTATTATTTATTCCTTTTACTTTCTTTTTTTCTTGGTAGAATTGCTTTTGGAATTTCCTTTATGACACTCTTTTATGACATAGGCGACAAGTTACGAATTTGTGAAGATAGAAAAGACGACGTGTATTGTTGCAGCTGGATACTGGTACAACATCACTTTCCAAGCAACTGACAGTGGAAGCAATCCAAAAACATTCCAAGCAAAGGTCTTTTATGGAATACGCCACGACATTCGAGTTTCCTTTTGCAGGCTTAAGCCAGTTGCTGGTTAGTCAAAGATATATATTTATTTATCTGTTTGTATGGTTTACAAATTTGTTTGATTAGTTTTGAAGTTACCTGAGCATTTCCTATTTATTTTGATACTTTAATAAGGATTGTCGTCCCACATGCATAGGACATTGCTGGTGTGCCATTAGCACATAACATCGTTTAAATGTTGCATTATCATGCCTCAGTTTCACAGCAGAAGCCCACGGGTATGTTAACAAACCGCCGTATTTACATATATCCTGCACATACGAAGCGTCCAACCAATAGAAGTTATAGTAAAGCAACCCTAGTTTCTATAACTAGTAATTCCTATAGTCCACAACTAATTATATAATCCTGTATCAGAGCCATATATAAAACTGATACTATAAAACATCACTGTACATGAATCACACAACTCTAGCTACCATCACGTAAGCACAACTGTAGAACCCGAAGTATGTAATAGCGAATTTCCTAATGAAGGCGTAGTATAATGCAATTTAGAGCAATTTTCTACAAAACGTAAATTGTCACTTATATGGCTTGTTGGTGCTGTCGGTCCTGTGAAGGATCTCGGTGAAATTTTGCGTGATAGGGTGAATGATCGGAGAAGAAAAAAGATGCGAGCAAAATAATTGAAATGGAGTTTTTATTTAAAAAGCACAACATTTCGTATTTTGAGTTACCGAATTTTGAGGTGGAGGAACTTAATGAGCAAAACACACCCCTATCGATGAGTTTTGGGTATGAAACTATGAATAGGAGGAATTAAATTGCAATCTTTGCAAAATGGATAAAAGGGCAAATGTGAAGGGCTCATCATTTTATGTGAGAAATGTTGAAATTTTCATGAACAGAAAGACACATGTGAAACTAAACGCAGATGCATGGACTGAAGTCTCACGAAATTTCAAATTTTTTGTGCAAGATTGCACTTATTAGAAGTTTTGAGAGAGAACAAAATGAAGGATCTTTTTGCTAGAATTTTGTAATTTTATATGAAAAACTATGAAATTTTATGTGCAATTTGGGTTGGGGTATGGAGTTATGTGCAAAAGGGGGATGACATAGGAGTAAGTTGTGATTTTTACACGAGGATATATATATGCGTATATATATAGTGTACGTATTTGCATCTGTGTATATATATTTATATAGATATATTACTAAACCTAAACCCTAGCGCTCTCCCTGTGCAGCCGCAACCACTCCCTTTGTACCATGTCGGTGGTCCCACTTCGGCGAGACTCCTCCCTTGGTCTCTCCCTCTCTCTCTCTTTATATATATATAGCAGTGAACCTTCCCTCTATTGGGTTGCTGCCGTTGCCACTGCCTGTTACAACATATTTAGTATCTATGCTATGTTTGGATATTGTATATTACAACATATTTACAGTAGGATTATATGGTATGATATAGGATTATATGGTATGTAATCCTAGTTGTATTGTTACTATAGTAGACATTGTTATTATAGTAGACTTATCTCTTGTACTATATAATTTTATTAATAGAACCCAAGAGGGTACACTCTTTTGCCCTTCTATCATGGTATCAAAGCCAAAAACCCTAATCCGGGATATTGATCTATAACCACCTTCCACCACAAATCACACATTCCCTATAGGTGTTTTTCCTTTCGTTATTGTTATCCCTGCTACCGCTGGTTCTCTCTAGTGCCGCCTGGTGCATCTGCTGTCGTTGGTTCTGTCTGGCGTTGCTCGGTCCGCTGGTTCTCTCTGGTGCCGTCCAGTGCATCCCTTCTGCCGCTGGTTCTCTCTTGTGGCGCTCGGTACATCCCTACTACCACTGGTGTCTCCCGAGGCATCCTTGGTGTCACTGGTTTCTTCTTATCTCGTTGGTGCCGCTTGCTGGTGTCACCTAGTTGATCTCAAGTACCGCTTGGTTCTTCTCTGGTTCAACTCTGACTCACTTTTCCTCTTTCCTCTGGATCTGTGACTACTTGGTCTATTTTTCGGATATGTGATTACTTGGTCTATTTTTCGGATTTGTCTCTCTTGTGGTGGATTTTTTTTTTCTTGGTGGTAATATGTCTTCCTCCTCAAACTTGCCAATGGTTAACATCAAAACTCTCATACCATACCTCTCAGTGTCCAAAAGATCAGAAGTAAGCAATTTAGTGACCTTAGCACAATCATAGAGTGTCTACTAATTCATATGTACAATAAATCCATCACATACCTCTCAGTGTCCAAAACCTGTTCACTGACATTGTGCTAACCCGCAGCTTCTATCACATAAGTCATAATATGTATCATACAAATAATCAATATATAAACATGTTCAATGGCCCCTCTTGGCTTAATATCATAGAAGCAATATGTCAGCACTTGGGAATTAACTGATCTGTAGCTACTAAATCACTTCTCTCTAGTCATTCTCTCTTATCTTCCAGCATAACTATTTAGTGTATAAAGAGGAAATTAATTAGTATATAATTCACAATCTAAGCATATGAGTCCAATGGTCTCTCTCGACATAACCTAATATATAGACAATATACAACGATAGTAGGAACCCAATGTGCTAAGGTAACGTGACCTATTGTCTGTATAGCCTAGCATCGATTAGTACTCATGTATACACAATAAATCAATTCCCTCTACTCAATTCCATGCTATCATAACTTTCTACCAGCATATTTATATCCATATGACACATACATTATGTGCAACTAGACAGAAGGAAATACATTGTTTTCGGTAACATAGACCCCACCTAGATCACGAATCCAAGAAATAGAATAATTATCGGAGAATTGAGGTGATCCGCTGCTACTCTCCTAGTTGTACGGCAGCCACAACACCTCCAATAAGCCTGAAATTTTCCTTGGTGAAATCGGCTCCTAAAACTCATATAACTCCATTTTTAAATCTCAATTTGCACAAAAGTCCAACAAAACCTCTTCTCCTGAGATCTACTGTCAAGAATCCACTAAAAATATCGAATGAAAAAAGTAATAATAACATTATAATGCTAACCTTCATATGGAAATGCCGAAATAATCCTACTCGTGCACGTGCTTGATCAGCTTGTCCAACCACCCAAAATCTCCTCCTCTTCTCTCTCTTTATCTCTCTAGAAATGGTTGGCAGAGAAGATAAGGATGAAAGGTTACTTAGATGCAGTGCTGGAATCCACTTTATGATGTAACAATATGCCGAAAAGTCCTCTATGGTTAAACCTATACCATTCTAGCCAAAATGGAGGAATTCGGGCACCCAAAACCTTGATTTGGTTACTTGGAACCTCCCAAATCCTCACACTAGGTGCTACCTCACTGCTTGGCGGTCCAAGAGAGGGTCTGAATGCTGCCGTTCCTATGCTCACCTATTTCGGGTGCCCTAAACAGCTTTTTGGGCGTCCGAAAATTGCACCAGTCAGCACAACTTGATCAGAATTCAATTTCTCAGTTTGTTTTCGTGTCTATTTTGCGCCTAAATGTCTCCAGCTCAGTCAAGCATTGTAAGAACATGCTGACCAGTGACCCAGACTACAATTTTGCCTATTTGTCAAGGTCTAGTACTCTACATGTATGGTCAATAAGGGTAACACAGGGTTGTCAGCACAAGCAAAGCAGAACTGGCATATGACTAGGGAGAATAAACATAAAATAGCAAAACTTCAGTCAGATGAAGTTTAAGCAATTGCTTGCAAATGAGGATCAGATATAGATATTACAAAATATAGGTATCCTTGTCCCAGATGGTGCAACCATGCAATATGGATTATAAGGATATTGGTTTTGGACAAGAATGCAACATCCTAATAATTATATTATTGGTGAAAGGTTCATCTTTATATTGGATGAATTAACCTTTAATAAGTCAATTGATGTCATATAATCATCAAAAGCCCTGTGTCCAAAACTTGCACAAATTAGTTGTTGATCTTGTTAATTGAGCTGTCATTTCAGGAAAATTTATGTGGGAGAAGACTATATGATCGAATTTTTACGACAATATATGTGTTTGGTGCTTTTCAACCTAAAGTCAAGGAGAATAACCCATTAAAATTGCTAACTAACAATTCTTCTGAAAAAAAAGTTAGTGGGACTTCTATGAAGAAAACTCAGATAGTTTACCTTGCATGATATATATTTAGGGTTTTCTTGAAATTATTTGAAAAGTCAAGGTCATATATATAAGTTAACTATTAAGTAAATATTTGTTAAATAATATGAAAACAACGGTTGTTCTCGAAAACGCTTAAACTATCAGAGAATGATGTTTTTAATTTTTATATGTAACACTCCTCTCACTTTTACTTGATGCTCCAAGATGTAGACTTGAATTAAATGAGTGATTATGCTAGGAGCCTGGCGAGATTTGAACTCAGGACCTATTGCTCTTATGCCATGTTAAATAATGTGAAGACAACCGTTGTTCTTCAAAAGCTTAACCTATCAGATAATGGTGCTTTTAATTTTTGTATTCAACTGTGTATTAGATATATCTTTGAGCTGCTATGTACTTTGGTTCTTCTATTTCCTCCTTACAAAGTCATTTCTTGCTTTGAGTTGCTATATTCTATCCTATAAGAACATTGTGTATATTCTTAATGTTATCCCCTCTCGTGAAACATCTGTTTGCATGGTTTTATGCTGCATATGAGAACGGGGAACACTAACTAGCAAGAAAAACACTAACTAGCAAGAAGTTGTAACATGGAAACCACGTGACGTACAAGATGTTGCACAAAAGGAGCATGATGTTTCATATGCTAAAACCATTTATTCCATTTATCTTGTAATCGTGCTTCTAAAGCTTGGTGTCATCCATGGTCGATTATTATTTGTTTGGTTTCTATTTATCCTCATTGTTGCTGAATTTTGTCTCATGAAAAAGATCAACTACCACCATTAGTTGTAAATTTAATCCAAAGTTTCCAATTGGTGATTTCTTCGCCTTCAAATGAGGAAATTAGACAACGCTTTCATGGGATTCATGAAGAGATCTTAAGCTAATTTTCTGATCATCGATTGTTGTTTAATGGGTTTTTACTGATTTGCTGAGAGTATTCCTGATGTAATGCTGAATAGCATGTTCCATGTGATCTTAATGTGGGTCTGTAGCTACTGAAATGTAATAGGCAACACTTGTTTCTTTACATATTTCTACCTATGAGCAATGCATGTATCTTTTAATATCTTAATGACCATGTCATTATCTTCTCATATGTTCTGTAGGTTGAGTAAACATGCTCCACACTGGACCATCGCTACTTGATCGAGTGCTGTTTGGTTGAGCAAAACACAGGAAAACAGTTTTCTTTGCTTCGCTCTTTTTTTTTAACCAACTTTTTGGTGCAATCATCTACGATCTTTAGCAGTTTAGTTTATGTTCTCTTCTTTTGATGATATATGAATGCGTAGAATTTTATCTTCTTTGCAGTATTATTATGACAAACGGAAGCTGCCTCTTTTACTTTAAATTGGGAATTTAATGGCGGACTTGTGAAGAGTCAAATTTAGCTCTATAACAGTGTGCTGATTTTACTTGTTGAACCAATTTGCATGTCTTTATTTTTGTGAGACAGATCCTTTTCAAGTGTATTTCTACAACTGCCTCCTTAACTCTCACTCATTAATCTTCAAGATCACTTTAGAGTAATTCCTAAATAGTTTCACTGTCTCTTTGGTTTTCTTCTCTTTTCCTCTTGAAGATGTACATTTTATCTCTTTTTGACAATTTAATATCAGAAAAGAAAGTTAAACTGGGACCTAGGAGTAGGGGTGTAAACGAGTCGAACACGAGTGAGCTGGGGTCGGCTCGTGTTCGGCTCGTTATTAACGAGCCGAACGAGCTGGCTCATTAAAGTATCGAACCAAAAAATTCTGCTCGTGTTCAGCTTGTTTAATAAACGAGTCGAACACGAGCCGGCTCACGAGCTGAACAATGAACAATAAATAAAAAAAAATTAAATTAAATATATTAAAAAAATAAATTTATAAAATCTTATCCATTAGATTTTGGTCTAATAGTTAAAACTTTATATACAAATGAGTCATTTTATAATTAAACTCGCATTTATATTTTTATTTTGCTAAAAATTAAATAATAAAAATATATATTACATATAATTATTTTTTTATATATATAAATATAAAATATATGTATTCGAGCTGGTATCGAACCGAACACGAGTGAGCTAACTCTAGCTCGTGTTCGGCTCGTTTATTAAACGAGCCGAAAAATTCAGCTCGTGTTCGGCTCGTTTACTAAACGAGCGAGCCGATCTCGAGCTCATTTCGAGCCGAACACGAGCTGGCTCGCGAACAACGAGCTGGATTGCCACCCCTACCTAGGAGTGATTCCTGTTTTTGAATATTTGCAAAAGGGTGCAGTTTAATTCAATCTTGGGAGAACTAGTTTTGCATTTTAGCAGAAGATGCTGTCTAATTTCCTGATTTGCTCATTTAAGTTGGATTGCTTGTTTTTAATTGTCATTTAGGTGTAATCTGTGCTAAGGAAAAGAATGTGTCGATTTGATCTCATTTTTGCTTGGCTTGGAGAATAAATTTTTGATATCTTCGTCTCACTAATGATTTTGATTTTAGGGCAATTTTGTGCTATGGATCTTACTTGGCAATTTGGCATGATCTATCTATAATCTATAACTACTAGCTATTAGTCCTCAGTAATTTGCAAATGTGGTATTCCCCTCCCCCTCCACACTCGAGCCCGGTTGACGCGTGTGGCGCCGGCGGCCGGTCGGAGTCCCCTCTACTCCTTGTACCTTGAGCTAGAGCTGATTTTTGGGCCTGTTGCATTTCCTGGCCATCTGACGCTCCTTGAACCTCCAGAAGGCGAGCACGGCGATCCTCGACCCTCCCTGATCATTGTGCTCACCTCGAATCCTGCCGATGACCCTCCGTCACAGTGTTTTGGCTCTGCCGCTCCAGGAGCCCTCTGTACAATGAATTTGGAGAAGCTTTGACACGTTTCTTGGGTGTCATTCGTGTTCCGGACAGCGAGCACAATGTCCAATGTGTCGAGACCTATCCGTCGATGCTCTTGTTTCGTCTTGGAGGTGCACGCTTTACAGTAACGACCGGACACACCATGTTTATTCATATAATTTCGTGAATAGTTGTTCGATAGGGGTCATTTTGTAAATATGGCTGTGTGGGCTGCCTCTACAGCATGGTGTCATTGTTTGTGACCCTCTAGACTAGTTATTGAAGTTTCGAAGCCCTCATGCAAACGGAAAAGGGTTTCGGGGCATGTTTCGACGAAATCGCCGGTAGAACGCGGTATCGTGTCACAATGAGTTTCCAGCTGCGTGGTTGCCCGGAAGTCATCGCCTAGCCTCATTGCCGGGCCACTATGGTCACTTCGTGTGTTCAAAGGTGAGAGGTGAGCGGCGGACGCCTTCGGTGCCAAATTGGGCACTTCTGGAAAGCTGGAGTGGAACAGTTGATCGGCGATGACCGAGTTGAGCTAGAAGCTAGTGTTTGTTGCTCAGACACTCAAATGGGTGTGTTTCAGGTTGGCGGGTGATTCACGGCATGAGTCGGTATGTTTCAGGACATTTCGTGGGTCCCGCGGTCATCGCAGTGCGTTTTTGGGATTCTCGGTGAGTTCGGAGTTAATAGGATTCGTGAGTGATTCATGAGTGATGTGTTTTGAGTTAATAGGATTAGATCCTAACTTGGTGGACCAGTCGTAGGTCTGGTTGGTGACTCTTGCACCTTAGGAGCTAGGTGCAGTGACGAACACAGGTGGGTACTTCGATCCGAAGCCAGTATTGTGGTGCACGCTCGGTATTGTTCCCTTCACTCTTACTTGATTACTTCTTCCATATATCTAGTTACTTGAGCTTTACACCACATGACTTTGACATACCCTTGCTCTACTTTGTATACTCCCATGTCGTCTATCATGACCTAGAAGTAGAGCAGTAGCGGATACTACCTCATACTTGATCGTGTATCATGTTGACCTGCGTGGACGGTGCTCAAATACTCATGTTGTCGATGACATCATACATTCTAGTTGACCGACCGGTTGGTGCTTGCATACTCGTGTTGATGTTGACCTTACATATCCTAGTTGACGAGTGGTCGGTGCTCGTGTACTTGATGATGACCTTGTACATTCTAGTTGACAGTGGTCGGTGCTTGTATACCATATTGCTACGTTAACCTGTTGGTCGGTGTACCCTGAGGTGTTTTGATTGTCGGCTATTCGTCGATGGATGGTTATTGATTATATTTGCATCGACCGTCACAACTCGTGAGCATTTTATGTACATCAGCGGTTTGGCCACAACAATGATGTTCTTTTCCAGAATAGAGGTCGGACTTCTGATCTGTGAGCCCTATAAAGTGCCTAGTAGGGTTATGTGCCAGGTGGGTGAGCGGAGCATGGCTTTTGCCTGAGGTCCATAGACCTATATAGAGGTGCAGATTGGGTATTTTTGGACTATTCGTCCGGTTGATGCATATTAGTTACAATAGTAGTTGTTGCATTGTACCTCCATCTCCTTTGTAGCATATTGAACTTTAGCAAATTGCGAGATTCTAGTGTTAGAGTAGTGTTCCGAGCTATTCTGGGTGTTTTTGTAGGTCGTTGGCTGAGTATCGACCCATTACTCGTGTTGCGAGAACGCGAGGAGTACTTAGCACCAAAATCTAGAAATTCAGGTTTTGGGGTGCCGAGTACCGCTACCTGGGTGAGGTATCGGAACCCCAATACGTAACCGAGAGAAGCTGCTCTCGGGTTTGGGCTGGGGGTTGCTGGGTACCGGTACTAGGTTACTGAGTACCGGAACTAGAGTCGGGTACCGATGCGGTATCGACTGACTACCGGTACACCGTAAACAGATGGCTTGACCAAGGCTCGGGTTTGGCAGATCTGGTTGCGGGGTACCGGTACTCCTACCCGAGTACCGATACGCAGTGCAGAAAACTGCAGTTCGTGCAGTTTGCAATTTTTGGTGTTTAGAGGGGCTGTTTGGGATTTGTTACAACTTGTATATAACAACCCCTTTCTCCCCCACAGGCCCTTTTGTGCTGAGCTTAGAGAGAGGCCAAGGTAGGGTTTTCCCCTTTCTCTCTCTAGATTTCTCTTCCAAACCTTTGTTGATTTGGGGTTTTGATCTACTTTTCTTTTTCCTCTTCATAGTAGCAAGCTCTTGGACCTTGAAAGAGGCTTGGATGTGAAGAAGAGGACTTGTTGGTGGATCAATCTTCAACCCTAGCTCAAGTTAGCTTGGTTTGGAGCTTTACTTGAGGTTGGTACTCATCTTGCATCATCTATTTGTGATTTTTGGCAAGATTTGTAGATGAAAACCTAGTTTTGGAGGAACTAGGGTTTATTTTGGGGTTTCTTGATTTGAGACTTTTGGACCTAATTGATGAGTGTAGAACTCTCCTTTAGGTTGGAATTGAAGCTCCATTGGGTTGATTTGAGCTTTGGACAAGGGATAGCTTGGTCAAAGGTAATTTTCACCTGTTTTCCTTGTGATATTTGGTGAATTTTGTATGATGTTCGTTCGAAGTTTGTAACCCTCTTAGAAATTCTTTTAGGGTGCTAGAAGCTTGGCGGACAATTTCGTTCAAAGGAACTAAAGGGTTCGTAGAGTATCCGATGGGTTTGACCTCACCGAAATTGGTGAACTCCCTCTATGGCTTCTCTATGGTTATTAGACTTATATGGATGTGTATTCATGCTTAATAGGACATGATGGAATTTTACAGTACATAATACATATGTGTTGCATGTAGAAATTTATACTCTATATAGTAGAGGTATATAATGTTGATTTGCATTCTACATGACATGTTTGCTTTACCTTTTATGCAAATGATAGAAAGCATGTTAGAGATGAACATGGACCTATCTTGTGAACCCTACTTGGATTGTGGAATCAATGAGACTTAGCAATTACTTGCATGATAATACTATACTTGTTGTAGACAAGGTAGACAAGATAAATGTGACATTGTGATATAATGCGAGATTAGACCGACATGAAGCTAAGCTTAGTACATTTAACCTAGTTGAACAACTAGTACTTGACTTTGTGACATTGCATTCGATCTAGGGATCGATAGTTGTATACCAAGGGTTAGACATGTGGAATGAGAATTTTATGCCTTGGGCAAACGATAAAAAGGACAATTGCATGTAACGGTGATTGAATGAAGGCACTTGCATGATGATACTTCTACTCCATATAGTGGGGAGTTGTTAGAAAAGTAGATGCATGACATGCATCATGAATCTTGTAAACATCCTATGATATCTTTGCATATGGCATAAGAAAGTGACCCCTTCGTTATAGTGGATTAAGTGTTGTGAGCCCTTATTTGAGACTTGAACAAATAGTGGACTATCCTAGATTGGATGATGACAAGTTTTACATGCTTATGAACTAGTGAGTTATGCTTGACATGGTAAACATAAACGTCATGAAGTGACACTTGAATTAGTATATGACTAAACCTTGATAATGTGATACTATATTGGACCTTTGGGTCGTTGGTGTTTATTCCATGTTTTAAACATGATGACCAAGGGTTGGATACTATTGATCATACTTGCTTGCCATTGTGCTTATTCGCACATTCTTGTGAGGGTCACTCCCCACAAGCCTACGGGACACAAGCTCGCCTGTGTGGGATTGGGTGCTGAAATGGGATGCCGTGGGGGAGGCTCATTCCTAGAGGGGGAATGTTGACTACTACGGGGCCATTAGGCACGGCGCAAGCCGGACTACACACGTGTAGATCCATGACGAGATTGAACAATGACACCTAAAATATAATGTGGAAATTACTACTAGATAGTGCATATTAGTTGGACTTGTGGACATGCATGATAGTGCATATTACTTGGACCTTATGTTAATCATTCATGGCATTGACACTCTAGTGGTAGTATACCTACACCTATGTTGATTGGCATAGATGCATGGATAGAATAGCAATAAAAGCATAATTTACTTCTTGTAGCATTATGGAAATGATGAACATGCATACTAACCAGCATTGGCATATAGTTAAACATGTGAGACCAGAACATTATGTACATGATAGTTAGTCTTTTAGTAGAGGCATGACTTAAAAATGAACATATTTTATGTACTTGTCTTTCATATATGTTGTTTGCTTACCACTTTATAGCATGTCTCAGGTGACCTAGTGATCTATTTCGCTACTCTCGGCGGCTTACCCATTGGGAACTATTGTTTAATAGTTCTCACCCTCATTGGTTGTTGGTTTTTGTTTCAAAGCCTTCCGCGGCGGGAGAGGTTAGGGATCGTGGCAAGGGGTTAGCGATTAGCTAGAGCCTCTACGGAGTTATTATAGATGAACTCGATGTCATCTTTGCTTTTGTATATGTGGAAAATATGTATTATGTATTTGATTTAGAGATCTATTAGACTTTTGGATTCAGTTATATATACTTTTGTTTATCTTGTGGATAACGAAGTTGTAGACTTTTAGTGATTTTATGTTACTCGCTCTGATAGCCTTGTTAGGATTCTACTTTTGTTCATTCTTGTTTTAGTAGATGCCTTGTGTATATCGGGGAGGTTTGGTATACACGGCAGGTCTGTGTATGCGTCGAGCGGGCTTCCACTGGGCCCGGGCATGACATCCTTACACTTATTGTTTGAAAAGGCACGCCTGAGGCGCACGAACGCCTCAGCAATAGACAGCGCTATTACTGAGGCGCGCGCCTCAGGCCCGACTTAGGCGAAGCGCGAGGCACGCCTCGCAATATTTAAGTTTTTAGAAAATTTTTATTCAAGTTTTCAAGTTGTCTGGTTTTGAATTTGTATATTATACTTAACCTGATAAGATACTTTAAAAATATTAAAAGAAATCCAAAAAAATTCAAGCTTTCGAATTGTCGGGTTTTGAATTTGCATCTTATACTTTAAACCTGATAAAATACTTAAAATATCTTAAAAGAAACCCAAAAAACTCCTAAAAAAATTAGCCATTTGCCCCCTCCTCTTTGTCTCTTGTTCTTCCACATCTTTTTCCTATCGAGCATCCACTAGCAGTTGTGCTAGTAGCAGAAACAATGTAGCAAACCGGTGGCTGTAACAAGAAACTAGCGAATGCAATAGGAAAACAAGAAGCAAAGAAAGAAAAAACAACAATAAGAACATCAAATTAAACTATATGCATGTGTTTTCTTTACTTTCTGATGGTTATTTTGGGATATTTTTTTAAGGGGAAATTGCCTATATACCCCTGAAAAGTTCCCGGTTTTTTAGAATACCCCTCTTAGAAGGCTAATATTGAAAATACCCTTCTTATGTTCCAAGTTTTTCTAAAATACCCCTACAGTTAAGTTCCGTCAGTGAGTTACAGTTATCTCTGTAAAATTACCATTTTACCCATGTAAAATTATATAATATATCCCAACTAACTATATATATATTATATATATATATATAAAAGGGGATATAAAATGACCGACGCCGGCGGTCGCGGCGCGCGTAGTGCGCGGCCTCGTTTCGGCGCAGAGAAGACCGACGCCGCCTCCGCGGGGCACACGTCGCACTGCACCTTCATCCTTCTCAATTGTGTCGCAAAAATGGGACTGTGCAGGGTACGCCGCGATCGGACGTCCACAAGGGCGAGAGCTCAAGCACACTTCAATCGCCGTTCATGGAGCCCTCTCACGGCCATAGCCCCCTCCCTCTGAACGAGAACGACTCAAAGGACATGGTCCTCTTCGAGGTCCTTCGCGAGGCTTTCGCCATGGCCTCCTCCTCCTCCTCCGCGGCGGCGGCGGTGCCGTCCACGGCCGCAGTGGGGACGGGGGGTGCAAGAGGGGGAAGTGCAGGGAGGAGGCACTACCGGGAGGTGCGGCGGCGGCCGTGGGGGAAGTACGACAGTGGTCGTGGGCGTGGGAGTTGAGGAGGGAGAGGTCGGAGGAAGAAGAGGAAGACAACAGTGGGTGGTGATGGTGGGATAATTTAAGGGATTAATATAATTACCTAGGGGCAAAATAGGTATTCTATTTAGATTTTAACTCTAGTATAGATTTAACTCATGTTTAACTCGAGTTAAGATAACAGGGGATAACTGCGGGGGTATTTTAGAATAACGGTGAAACCTATGAGGGGCATTTTAGAAAGAAAAAAAAAGTTGGGGTAGATCAGATATATCCAGACGCATGAGGGGTATATAGGCAATTATCCATTTTTTTAATGTAGAACATCATATTAAACTAGGCTCAGTAAATGTACGCCTCGCCTTCTTGAGGCGCGCACCTCGCACTATGCCTCACGCCTCGGCTCCAGGAAAGTCTTGCGCCTCTCTGCGCCTCATGCCTTTTCAAACACTGCTTACACTTATATTGCTATTGTAGACTCTCCTTTCCCTACACTCGGTTATTGGTGAGTATACTTGCCCTCGTCAACTTGCGATAGCCAATAGGAAACCAGAGTCTTGCGCCTCTTGCCTTTTCAAACACTGCTTACACTTATATTGCTACTGTAGACTCCTTTCCCTACACTCGGTTATCGGTGAGTATACTTGCCTTCGTCAGCTTGCGATAGCCACTAGGAAACCCTCTGTTGATTTCTCACCCTCTATTTTTATAGGTGACATACATGGGAGTTTTCGGGACAGTACGTGAGGACCGTAGATAGTGAGTTGAGATAGAGGTCCTGACTCACGGTATCTTTTTGGATTCTCCTTATACTTCATACATGCTGATAGATAGACATACTTGATAGTATAGTTTTCACCCTTACACATGATAGTAAATAGACACTTACGTGGTTCAGTTGATGTTTATGCTGTGAGATTTTAGAGACTTGTGATTTTGGATACTTGAGACTTTTGTTACTTGTGATTTTGGTTACTTGTGGTTTTAGAATTGGATTTCCAATGGTGGTTTTCTATCCCTCGAGGTAGCGCGTTTTCGAAACAAAGGTTTCCGTGCGGGAAATGATTTCTAAATGGTTTTCGTGGCTTTTTGCCAAGTTAGAGTTTCAAAAGTAAAGTCCTCGTGTGGGAGACATTTCCAACTAATAGGATGAATGTGGAATGAATGTGACTAAGGACAGCTAGTTGAATGATGTGGAATGTTGCTCTTTGTACATCGTAAATGTTGTGTGTGTGAGTGGAGATCCTGGTTGTCACTTGTACTATGTACTGCGCCATACAAATATAGGGAAGATTTTGTCCGTTTATATCGAATTTTTTTTGTATTTGTGGTGGGTCTATTACACTCTTGGAGTCAAGATTTGAAAAAAAAAGATACTTTTTCATTGACTCTGATTTATAAAAAATAGCCTGATTTCAGAAATGGCTTACTAAAGGGGCACCGGGGCGTCACAATTAACATTACGCTCCCAGCAATTAAATGGTGCGAGCATAATTTTTGCAATTTTGTCACCTGATGTAACACTAATGTGAATTCTGAATAGCTTTATACTTGTAATACACTGATAGAAATTAGAAAAGCAAATATTATTTCTTTCAGATCCATGGTATGGCAATTACCATGCATATTCGGTAATGGAGTATAATATTAACGGTTTTACATTTTAAACAGTACTTTCTGCAGATAAGTATAGAAGAACAAATTTTTGACAAACTGAGATTAGTGTTACTCTCCCATAAATATGTCTCTTTCTTCCCATAAATATGTTACCCTCCCATAACATTATTCTTCTGTTCGTGCTATTTACTGGATATGATATTGACATTGCCAATGTTGGAAAAAAATTTCTATATTTTTATAAAATATAACTCTGTTCTTGAAAATATTATGAATTGCAAAGTTTAAAGTAGTATTTTGAAATGCATGCAAGAATTAATAACCAAATATTATAAAGAAGAAAATGTTAGATGATGTCTGTGGGTCGAAATGTGCTTTATGCTATCCTAAAAGCAACATCGTCCCTTCACGTGCGGGCCTCCGACAATTACTTTTAGTGATACAACGATCATTGTCCATCCCGTCAGCACGTCTCCAACGTGGTGCAATTTGAACCGAAGGACCTTTAGACACCTAGCAAAATAGATTTAGGGTAACCGAAAATCCTCGTTGGAAGTAGAAGAAGAAGCCGCTTAAGACAAAAGGTGCATAACCTCTTCCGCACCCTCTCCTATGGCTCTTACCGCGCTTGCGTACGTGTGTTTTGTGCAAGAAACTACTCTTATTATCACCCGATTAGCTAGCTTAAAGATGTTGGGTGTATATAAAGCGACTATTACATATCTTGAATTTTCAATTTGGGACTAAACTCACATGTAATAATAAAAGCATGGTGTCACGGACAAAATGTTTCCCGTTGACTTCTCCTTGACAGTGGCCCAAATCTGCTAGCGAGTTCGGGTTGAAAATGGGTCGAATCGGGTTGTCAAGTAGACCTAAACCCAACCCGCTTGGGTAACTCAAGGGTTATGAAACTCATGGGAGTTATGGGGTGACTTTTGGGCTTTTGGCTTTTATTAGGGCTCATTATGTTGAGTTAGTGTGTGTGTCTAGATTCATTGTATCTAGGAGCATATAAGTAGTGGGGTTTAGCTAAGGTCAAAACACACAAGTGAGAGTCTGTATGTGAATTGTAATTCTCATTTTCTAAGTAGTGTAGTACTTAGTTTTTTGAGAGAATCTCTGCCTCTTTCTCTTTGTCATTTCCCTTTGCATATTTAGTCGTAGGATGCGAAGGTCCGAACTAGCAACAGGAATGAAGACTTGCCCCTCTTCGAGCAGGAAGGCGGGCGCCGCACGGCCTTTTGCGAACAAAAACCCTAAGGCCGTGACAGTTGGTATCAGAGCCGGTTCGAGGAGGAACCATGTCTTCATCAGAAGCTGTCGTCGTTGACGTTGTGCCTGAGCCCAGGGCGACCAAGCGCGGCAAGAGCAAGGAGCCGCGGACTCGGGCGAGAGAGCCTGTCTCGCTTGACGATTGTGTAGGCGTGTTGGAGGACTCTGCTGTGAGAGCGGAGGAGCGCTACACCGACCTATCCCAACATGTGGGGATGTTGGAGGAGGGGTTTCATTTGATGAAGAAGGATATTGTTGCAGCTATGACAACATTCCACCATCGTTTGGAGCAGTTCAAGGTAAATCTTACCCGTCACAACGACGAGCAGGATGTGCAAGATGTGCTCAGACATCGGTGCCTGTGTTAAGGAGGTCAAGGACCTCAAGACGAGGAGGCACTACATGAGCGAACCGAGGGCGATCGAGGTGAACCACCAAAGGCGAGCGAGGCCAAAGGTGGGGAAGAGCATCGCGATCCAGGGGACGCAAAAGGGTGCAACGAAAGTTCAACCCTTACTGCCTTGCAGCTTTGCGAGGAGGAGAAGCGCGGGAAGGCTGAGGGCCTCGAGGATGAGGGCTTGAGCAGTGGCGAGACTGTCAAGTCTCTTGCGGCACTGAGATGGCTATCGTCCAACCAACGTGAAAGTCGTTCTGCCGAGGAGCATGCGAGGACCAAAAAGCATTCTGCAGCTTGGCGGAGTGCGCGTGCGTGTCACGGAGGACATGCACACTCGGGGCGTTCAGCAGCTTGGCAGAGTGCGCGTGTGTGTCGTGGAGGACATGCACATCCGGCGAACTCTTCGCACAGCAGGCTCGCTGGTGCACTTGCTCAGAGGGGCAAGACACTATGTGCTGGTGCGGGGACAGATGCAGACATTGGGAGCAAGGCACGGGGCCGATCGCGCGCGAAGGCACGACGAACCAAGCGATGAGAAGGCTATGCGGACCGGGAGCGACTCGGTGCGCGACGAGGGCGTCTGCGCGTTAGATGGGGGAGAATGTCACGTACAAAATGTTTCCCGCTGACTTCTCCTTGACAGTGGCCCAAATTTGCTAGCGAGTTCGGGTTGAAAACGGGTCGAATCGGGTTGTCAAGTAGACCCAAACCCAACTCGCTTGGGTAACTCAAGGGTTATGAAACTCATGGGAGTTATGGGGTGACTCTTGGGCTTTTGGCTTTTATTAGGGCTCATTATGTTGAGTTAGTGTGTGTCTAGATTCATTGTATCTAGGAGCATATAAGTAGTGGGGTTTAGCTAAGGTCAAAACATACAAGAGAGAGTGTGTATGTGAATTGTAATTTTCATTTTCTAAGTAGTGTAGTACTTAGTTTTTTGAGAGAATCTCTGCCTTTTTCTCTTTGTCATTTCTCTTTGCATACTTAGTCGTAGGACGCGAAGGTCCGGACTAGCAACAGGGACGAAGGCTTACCCCTCTTCGAGCAGGAAGGCGGGCGCCGCACGGCCTTTTGCGAACAAAAACCCTAAGGCCGTGACAATGGGCTCGCAGGTAAAGAAAATAGAAGACCACACACTTCATTAATGTCCTCTTGAGAAACTTATACAACTAAAGAAGTACCTCTCACCCTTATTGTGGAGGAGGTTACTCCTACATTGTGGAGGTGGTTACAACCATACACTCTCAAGAATAGGAAACAAATTTACAAATTCTAAAACTATCAAGTTGTGTTCGGTGCGGCTGGATCATTTGGTGTGGTTGGGTTGTCCTCTTGATTCCGAATTGATTTTGATTTAGTAAGTTGGTTGAACTGGCTCAATGTGGTTTGATTTGATGCTTCAATACTCCCTCGCAAACTAGGCATTGGTGATAACCAGAGACCGAGTTTGGTTCTAAGACCAACAAAGCAGTCCCGAGTCAATGGTTTAGTAAAAATATCAGCAAGTTGTAAAGAAGATGGAACGTAACGAGTGATAATAGAACCGAGGGCAACCTTTTCCCGCACAAAGTGATAGTCGATCTCAATATGCTTGGTTCGAGCATGAAAGACTGGATTTGTTGTGAGATGCAAAGCAGATATGTTGTCGGAAAAAAGTAGGGAAGGCCGAGGTTGAGAAATGCCAATATCACGTAAAATATGCGAGATCCATGTGAGTTCAGCAGCTGCTGAGGCGAGGGTCTGTATTCGGCCTCGGCCGTGGATCGAGACACAGTGGGTTGCTTCTTTGCACACCAAGAAATACAATTAGAACCAAGAAAAGAACAATAACCTGTGGTAGATCGACGCGTAAGTTTGCATCCCGCCCAGTCCGCATCAGCAAAGGCGAATAAGTCTAGCGAGCTACGAGCTAGGATGCGAAGCCCTAAATGTAGACTTCCCCGTAAATATCGAAGTATCCGCTTTACCATTTGGTAATTGGCATTAGTAGGAGCATGCATATGCTGACAGGCGACATTGACTGCGAGTGAGAGATCCGGGCGAGTAAGAGTGAGATATTGAAGAGCACCGACAACGCTCCGATAGTGCGAGGGGTCACTGTATAGTTGGTCACCTCCCTTAAGTGGAGGCGGTTTGGAGGTCATAGGAGTGGCAATAGGCTTGCATTGCTCCATAGAAGCCCGAGTTAAAATATCAGAAGCGTATTTTCGTTGCGAGAGAAATAAACCATTTGAAGAGCGGTGTACTTCTATCCCCAAGAAGAAATGTAGAGGACCCAAATCTTTCATAGGAAAAACCTGACCAAGAGCAAAAATAAGTCGATCTAAAAGTTGGTGCGAGTCACCTGTGAGAACAATATCATCCACATAGAGAAGTAGAATAATAGTATGATTGTCATGACGATAGATAAATAATGATGGATCGAAGATACTACAAACGAACCCATAACCGATCGTAAGTCACCGAATTTGTCGAACCATGCCCGAGGAGCTTGCTTGAGCCCATACGGCGCGCCGAAGTAAACGGACATGATCGGGATAAGTCGAGTCACGAAACCGGATGGTTGCTCCATATAAGCAGTGCTGCGAGGTCGCCATGTAAGAAAGCGTTTTTAACATCCAATTGACGAATCGGCCAATGTCGAACAGTAGCTATAGTGAGTACGATGCGAATAGTACCCGGCTTTACGACCGGACTAAAAGTCTCAAGAAAGTCGACCCCCTCCTCCTGATGGAAGCCCTTGGCCACAAGACGGGCTTTAAGTCGATCTAGTGACCCATCCGCATGGAGTTTTGTCTTGAAGACCCATTTACACCCGATGACATTCATCGAGGGACACCGTGGAACAAGTTGCCATGTTCTATTCGTTGCAAGAGCGTCCAATTCCTCACGCATCGCAGCTGTCCACCCAGAGTGTTTAAGAGCTGATTGGACAGTGTGCGGTTCGAGAGGAATTGATGAGAGGGCAAGATTGGCATACCGTGGGTTAGGTTTGAAAATTCCGATCTTGGAGCGGGTCACCATAGGATGCACGAGAGGAATGGCCACTGCGCAGCGGCCACATCTGCGCGATGGCCACTTCGCGCGATTGGTGGGGCATCGATCGAAGGCATAGACGAAGTCTTTGGGAGGATCGATGTTGCAAGTTTGCCGAAGAAGTAGTTGTAACCTCATCGAGAATAATCGAGCAACTTCTCTTGAGTCGGTTGAAGCAAATAGAGGAGTACGGCTAGATTGAGTAGAGTTAGCAGAGCCGAGAGTGGAGCCCCAATGCAAGAGATCCCCGATAGAAGTAGTAGCGATCTGCGAGGAAGTAGCAAATGGAAAGCAACGTTCATCAAAAATAACATGCCGAGAAATATAGATGCGACCGGTAGATCGATGAAGACAGCGATAACCCTTGTGTTTCTCACTGTAGCCTAAAAAGACACAAGGCAATGATCGTTTATCAAATTTATTCACCATATAATTGCGGAGATATGGAAAGCAACAAGATCCAAAAGTACGAAGATGTGAATAGTCGGGATCCTTTTTGAAAATAATCGAATATGGACTTTTCTTGCCCAATCTTTGTAGACTAAGCCGATTGATCAAATAATTAATAGTGGAGAAAGCCTCCACCCAGTAGCAGTAGGGCATTGAGGCCTCAAATAGTGCAGCGAGCCCAAGTTCCACAATGTGGCGATGCTTCCTTTCAGCAACACCATTCTGTTCTGGTGTGCTCGGACATGAAAGTTGGTGTTGAATGCCGCAATTGCGAAGATGAGAAAGAAAGACATTACTAATAAATTCACCCCCGCCATCTGATTGAAAAATTTTAATTTTTCTTTCAAATTGATTTTCAACCATTTTTTGAAAGGTGAGAAAGATATCCAAAAAATCTGATTTGCGCTTCAATGGATATAACCAACAGTAACGAGAAAAATCATCAATAAATACTACATAATATCGAAACTGTTGCACTGAAGATACCGGCGCTGGTCCCCAAATATCACAATGTAATTTATTCAAAGGAAAAGAACATCGAGAATTAGATATATAGAATGGTAATTTTGAACTTTTGCTGATCTGACAGCTCGTACACAAAGTGCCAGAAGACTTAGTTACTGAAATTAAATTATTACTCCGCAAATGCTGCAAGATTTGGCTATTCGGGTGGCCCAATCGACGATGCCAGGTGATTTCATCGGTCGCCTTATTTCGCTGAGAGAAGAAAGCCGCAAGTTGCTGATCTTTATTGGTGTACAACCCTTGATGATTATTTCCCGTCATTAGTACTTGGTGTGTCCGGGAATCCTTAATAGAAAAACCAGATGCATCACATTTAAAATAGCAGGGATGATCTTTTGTCAATTTGGAAACAGAGAGAAGATTTTTCTTCATTTGCGGGACAACCAGGACATTAGAAAGTGAAAAACGATGAATATCATTACCAAAAGAGCCGGTACCCACATGAGTAATCGGTAGGGACGTCCCATCTCCTACCATCACACTATCAGATCCAGAATAAGGAACCAAATTAGTAAGGTTACCTGGCTTATCTGTGATATGAGCATTGGCACCGATGTCGGGATGCCATTCATCATCATGCACATCGGTGATATGGAGAGCGACTAGACCACGGGGAATGTCGTCACTTTGATAGTCATTATCGAATCGAAACCGATCGCGAGCATCATGGCCTCGCTTTTTACAAATTTGACAAATGGGAGGATTCTTTGCCGTGAGGAAGTCAAGGTCGCACGATCGGCCCGGTGGCGGAGTAGATTGATAGCCCCCGATCTCGCCACCTTGGGTTGTCCGAGGAAAACCCCGCCTCGAGAGTTGAAGTTATAGCCTCTACCTCGGCCTCGTGCGGTTGCTTCCGCGTCCCCGTTGGGACACAAAAGCCATAGACACATCGGCCGGGCTTGAGTGTCGCTTGATTCGTAGTTCATAGCTTTGGAGTTGGGGAACCACCTCTGTATATAGCGGAATAGGAGGTCGGAACATAGTTGTCTTGAATGGCTCATAGCTTTCATCGAGCCCTTCTAGTAACCTGAAAACTTTAGTAGAATCCGAAACAGGTTTGCCAATAGCATGCAGTTGATCACAAATTGACTTAAAATTACGAAGATAAGTAGGTAAAGGATTATTTCCTTTCCTGCTGTGTTGCGGTGTGCGAGCGAGTCAAATTCACGGCGATCGAGCTCGATTGAAGTGATTGGTTAATCTTGTCCACACTTCAATTTGCGGTTGAAGACCGATGGCATGGCCGAGAACCTCTTCGGAGAGAGTGCCCACGATCCATGATTTCACAAGGCGATCGGTCCGTACCCAAGATGTGTAATCTGGGTTGTTGACGGTGGCTCCACTTTCTGAAGTTGACATCTTAGGTGGTGCGGTAGTCTCTGCCGTGAGGAAACCAAGTAAGTCCTGACTCTCGATCAGTGACAATACTTGTGTTTCCCAGAGCAGATAGTTGTTGTCATTGAGCTTCAATGTGACGAAATTTGCCACATTAATAGTTGAGGGAAAGGGAAATTTTGGGTTAGATAAGGATGCCATTTTTTGAAGATCTTTGGTGCCTTAGCGTGGCTCTGATACCATAAAGAAAATAGAAGACCACACACTTCATTAATGTCCTCTTGAGAAACTTATACAACTAAAGAAGTACCTCTCACCCTTATTGTGGAGGAGGTTACTCCTACATTGTGGAGGTGGTTACAACCATACACTCTCAAGAATAGGAAACAAATTTACAAATTCTAAAACTATCAAGTTGTGTTCGGTGCGGCTGGATCATTTGGTGTGGTTGGGTTGTCCTCTTGATTCCGAATTGATTTTGATTTAGTAAGTTGGTTGAACTGGCTCAATGTGGTTTGATTTGATGCTTCAATAGCAGGCATGGTCTATTTGATGATGGACTGCCCACGAAGCATATTGGCCAAATGGAAATTTTAAATCACTTAAAATTAAATAAATACCAACAGTCTATTTATTCACCTTAACTTTAAATGATGAACTTTAGTGTATTTAATTTTTATTACGTTTTTCTTTGTTCGCTTTTCTTTTCAACTTAATTAGCTACTACCAAAGTTGGCAATGATGATCCGCGCTATGTATCCATAGCGGACTCGAATTTTTAATACTATATATTACTAATTTATCGCTAATTTTTACTCAATCAAGTAGGTAACATAAGGTCTAAAATAATAATAGTAAAAAGTTTTACCATAGGGAAGATCACAAAAACCTTTAATTTCACGCAGTATTAATTAGAAGAGTTTTTCAAAAATTTTGTCGATACCAATGTAATTCTATCAAATAGTGTAGATAAAGTGTAGATACTTAGGTAATTCTATCTCATAGTAATATATTATTGGCATGAGTTTACCTTAACCATTGGCGGACTCATGTGTGTTGAAGCTTTCACTGTTGATTCATGTTAATGGACTTCTCTGCTTTTTATCTATTAATTAACTTATATAAATCCCTAACATTTTTTGCCACGTGGCAAGTTGTTCTTCACTCTCACTAGTGTATGACCCTTCTCATTTCCCGTGGCAAGTTGTCCTTCACTTTCACCCTCACCAGCGTGTGACCCTTTCCATTTTTTTCATTAAACTTTCAATTAGTGTATGTAATTAATACATCTAAATGGTTTCACTACTAAACTTCCAATTGATACATTTAAATGGTTCCACTGCTATCTACAATCCTCACCTCTTTCTTTCCAATTAATCCATTATGATCCTTCCCCTTCCCTCCAATAGAATTCTAATTAATGTATCCAAATTATCCATTGCCATCTACAATTCACACCTCTTCATCTCCAATTAATCCATCAATTCTCCTTCCTTCATCATTTTCAATTTTTCTATACATCGTCGCCTCCCTCCCTCCCTCTCTCAGCCCAAAGGGATCCTTGTCATCTTCACTATCACCGTTGCCGGGCGGCGTCGATGGTCCTATCCCGGGTACCAATAGTGAGGAATCTTTAGTGATTTGTGGCAAGTGAGGTATCCAAGAGAATGTTTGATCGATGTTATCTTATTATTACTTACTCTTATAGTTTCTACCCGCTGCGAAGTGCAGACTTCTCCACTAGTATGTATTAATCCTCAATCGAGTTTGGCCGATGTGGGGGTTGTGGTGTGGGGCCCAGGTGGAGGAGGGAATTAGGTGGCCATTTTTTTTTTTATTTTTTATTTTTTTTTATTTTGCATCAATTTCAATAATGGAAGGTTTTAAATTTATTTTAATCCAAGGTAATGGATTTTAAATATTCTAAATTATGTGTATTAAATATAAAGTTTGATTTTATAATATTGATCACTTATATATAAAATATAAAAGATAAATAATTTGTTATCCATAAAAATACTTATTTTTTTTAGCCGACATATTTTTTGCAGGTATGAAATATTAGTACACACCAAATGCAAGCAAATATTTCTCCTCTCATTTGGAAGTGACAAAGCCACCTTTATTACGTATCAAGTCACTCATTAATAGAGGACTACCATGCCTACTAAAAATGTTGGATGTGGTCATTACACCATAAATCTATTCTAAAATATATATATCAAAAGTAAAATTTGGATGACATTAATTATTTAAATATTTTTATTATGTTATATTTTAATTTACTGTATAAATTACCAAATGTTCCATCAACCATATAATATTCTGTACGATATATATAAAAAAAGGCCAATTTGCATAAAAAATTTACTAAATTTTGAGCTTTTGCAAAACTGGGCTGCATTTTTTGGGTTTTGCAGATTTGGTTCGGATTTTCTGTAATCTGCTCAAAATACTCTTATGTCTTTCCCCCTCTTTTTTTTTCTCTCGTTCTTCTTTTTTTTTTTTCTCTGAAGAAGGCTGTGGAGTTGGAGGCGGAAACGGCTCACCTCACCTCTGCCCTTTATCTCCTCGCCCTCACCCGCGCGCCCCCCGCCCTTTTCGCCCCGCCGAGGCCGTTCTGTGACCTCTTCTTTTTTTTTTTCCTCTCCGACTGTCACGCCCCGGGTCATTTTAGAGTATAAAAACAGCGAAATTTTTTTTTTTTAAAACCCTGACCCCCAAGGACGTACTAGACCCGCCACAAATACAGAAAGACCACTGTACACACGGACAGAGTCTCCCCTGTATTTGCACGGCATCGCACAAGTACAGAGAATGTTCTTACAAACAGCCATACAACCACAAACGAGTGTATAAACAATCAATCTGATCCACATACACATATCCACACCATTCACTACAGGTTCATTCACATTTACTCATTCATAAAACCACAACTATCAGTTGAAATGTTTCCTACTTGGAAACTGGTTTTGAAATACTAAGTTACCAAAATCCACGATAAAACCTTTTAAAAACTGTTTTCCACACGGAAACCTTTTCTTTTTAAAACGCTACCACGAGGGGTAGAAAACCGTTTTGTAACATAAATCCAAAACCATTATGAAATCCCAATACTAACTTAACATCCCAAGTATAAGTAGAGAACATGAACCAGTTATAAGTCTAAGTCATAAACAAAGTAAACAGGAAGGGTAAAGGAATAACCGACAAAGGGACGGAGCTATGTCGCGAACTAGACTCGCTCCTCACCAGCTACCCCACTAACTCCTGCAATGTCACCTGAAAAGGAAGGCGAGGGGTGAGAACATGTAAACATGTCTCCCCCTCCCAGTGGATACCTCGCGGAGATAGACACAGGAGGGGCTAATAGTAGTACGAGCTATGATAAACAAATAAACGGGAGAGATATAACAGATATGAAACAACAGCTACTGTAAGTATGCGTCAACAGGTATAGAAGCTCAAGAGTACCCAATCTGAACCAATGCTCTCTTGGTCGGCACTGCGGACCTCAAGCCAATGCCCCTACTACTCTTCCAAGCATATAACCACATTTAAGCCTCACGGGTCGATCCGCTGTCGAACCACTTTTCCGGAAAAGAACACCCTCACTTGCGGTGGATCAGACCGCTGGTGTTCGTGAAATGCGATGAGTACGTACCGGGCGATCAATGTAGATATGCTCAAAGATCATCCATCGGCAACTAGCCGACAATCCTGCCCCCCAGGGCCCATCGACCACGTGGGTCGTCAAGTAACCAGAAGAACCAACCAGGTACCAAGTACTGAGTGTGACTGACCAAATAGGTCCCAAGTATGCAAAGTAACTGACCAACCAGGTCCTGAGTAGAGAAAGAAATTGACCAATCAGGTCAATTAGGATGGAACAACTCAACATCCTCTCAACTGTATGCAAGTACTACAGAAGGAAACACAAGAACTGACCACTCAGGTCAACTAGGATGGAACAACTCAACATCCTCCCAACTGTATACAAGTACTACTGAAGGAAACACGAGAACTGACCAACCGAACAACAAGGTCACTGAGTACACTGAAGTAAACTGACCGAACAGGTCACAGATGTCATAGGCTGGCAAGAAGTAATCTACTCTACTCCTACACATGATACTAAACATGAAAATACTGAGTAGAGTAATACTGTAACAAACAGGTTCAAGATATATCTAGGATAAACGATATAAACAGTAAGGGTGGAAGGAACGTCACCAGCGTGTACCACTGTACGGACGTCGGATCGAAGTACCCACCTGTACAAACACGGTGTCTGACTCTCGTCTGAGGAAGAAGTATCGACTAGACCTAAGGAGGTCCACCAGGTTAGTGTCTAACCCACAAATACTAAACACCGAACACATAACTCCATAATTAAACCCACGGAAATCGTTTTCCCCAAAACCAATTGCCGTACTGAGCCGGAAGTCCCGTAAACCTCACCGGGACTCCGTCGGGACCCACGAACTGTCCCGAAACGCACCGACTCGAGACACGAGTCTCCCGCTGCCACTCAACACTTATTTTAGTGTGACTTGGCAGCAAACACAAAACCTCATGTCGAAATAATTATCGTCGGATAATCGTTTCCATCCGGGTTCCCAGAAGTGTCAATTTCGACACCGGGACACACCGTCGCTCACCCGTCATTTTCGAACCCTCAAAATGACCCCAGTGACCGGCCCACAAGTCTTAGCGACACTATAGTTACTCGCGAGGCACTGTCGGAAGAATTCCGAATCGAATCCGCGTTCCGTCGACGGATTTCGCCGAGAAACGCGTCGGAAATCACTTTCTGATCTCCACGAGGACTTGGGACCTTGGACAATCAGTCCAGAGGTTACCCATAACTCACCCATGCTGCCCACAGCAGCCACGACAAACAAAATTGCATAAAAGCCCTCCTGACTATCCGAAATTGCATTATTTCACATAATTTCGGGGCTTTTATGGCCCGACTACGCAAACCGGAGGTCAATCAGACCAACCGAGACACCTGCCGATAGGTTTCGACGTGCCGGAGACCGTGCTCACCCTTCGGAGCAATTTCGGACACTGTGGAGAGCGCGGGAGCGACCCGAAGTTCAGCGAACTGCGCGCACTGCATGAAAAACATGCAAAATCTCGCTAACCAGGAACTAGTTGACCCCAAATGAGGTGACCACTGTGATCGTCAACCGACGGACGATCACCGTGCTCCCCTCCGAGGCACCGAACGACCTCGGGTCTCCGAAACAGCGCGCGCAAGACGAGACAGCAGCCAAAAAGGCCCGGAAAGGACCGACACTGTCGAAACAGCGGATCGGAGTCTCCCTGACCAAATCCAAGGTGAGCACGATGATCAGCGAGGCGTCTAGATCATCGTGCTCCCTTCCGTTGGGATCGGGGAGGCCCGGGAAGCACAGAACAAGAGACCCACCCAACTAAGCCCTATTTCGGGCTTGGCCGGAGCAAGCTTGCTTCGGCCGGCCTCCGGCGGCACGGCGGCGCGCGCGGTAGCCAGGAATGGGTGCGGGGGAGGTGAGGGACATGGTGCTCACCTCAGGTGGCAGTTGGAAGCGGCAACGGTGGCGGTGGAGAGAACCATGCCCGCACAAAATCCGGCTCGGGTTCCGAGGGTAGTTGCCCCCACGGCGGCGGCCGGGGCGTTCAGGGACGACGACGGCGGGTCACCCGAGGTTGGAGGAGTGCCTCTGGTGCGGCCCCAAGCGGCGGCGGCGCTCGCGAGACCCCGCGGCCTCGGCCGGATCCGATCAAGATCGGCCGTAGCGAGCTAGGGCGGCGGCGATGGCGGCCGGAGACCACGGTGGCCGGCGCAGAGGACCGTCGAGGCCCGGGTGGGCGGCGTGCCCGACCAACGGCAACGGCGGCGCGCGGCGTGGTCGGACCTACGCTCGGTCGACGCACTAGGTGGCCGCGGATGGTCACGGTGGCGCCAGCGACGCATGCGGGCGGTGACGGCCGGCCGGGATCGGCGCCGGAGGTCGCTCTCTGCCACAGGGTGAAGGATTCCAGGGCATGCACGCTCCCTGCGCACTAAGGCCGAGAGGGTGGTGTAGGTTGAGAGAGAGAGAGAGATGGAGAGGATGTGCTGCAGGGACTTTTCCGGCGGCCAGGGGTGGTCGCCGGCGGCGGGGGCGTGCGCACAGGGAGGGCAGGGATGAGGTAGGGTGGCTAGGGCTCGGTTGAGGAAGAGGGGAAGGCCAAGGGTTAGGGTTTCCTTGGAGAAACCCTAAGTGTCCAATATAAGCAAATGGCAATTTTGCGTACAGACCCTCTAAAACTGAACATTTCATTCCGAGTCCCTCACAGCACGTGAAATATGTGTAAACAACCCTCCACGTGCGATACCGCGCGATTCGGTACATAAAATGTCGCACGTTTTGCAAAATTACCATCTTGCCATTTCCGACCTCTCCTCGATCAACTCGCAATTTCCGCGGATCCGTTCGTCGGATTTGCGAACGGATCGCACCAGTGCGATCAGCACGTCGAAGACATCAAACCCACAATTTCGGTTTGCCTCGATCGGTCACGGATTCACGAAGAAATACTCTCGCTCTCCAAGTATCTGTTCTTGCCAACATCGACCCCTTTGTGATCATCTTGCAATATCCGACGATCCGCTCGTCGGATTTGCAAACGGATAGCGCCATCACATTCCGCACATCGAGGGCATCGAAACTACCATTTTGTTTCGTCTAGTTTGGTCGCCGATTTGTGACGGAACCCATCTGCTCTCCACTAACGCATAGACCACATAGATATAAATGTGTAACCCCACGAAATCTCGATTTCGCCTCTGTATTTGACTTCCCTACCACTTGTAGGGATTCCAAACATTCCTCACGCTACTCTAGGTCACATGCACGGAGTCCGAGGAGTTTCACAATGCTAGAATAGCAAAGTGCGAAAACCCTCATTTCGATAAAACTCCTTTTTCTCGAAAATCGTGCATCGGATCAGGAATCCATCAGTGCCATTGATTCCAGAATATCTGAACCGCTCAAAACGACCTATTGGACTGCTATGATCGGAGTCCGATACGTACCAGAAGCCAACTCTCCTCCGCGGCTTCACCGAAAAACTGAAGTTACTATGCACTTAAGTCAAACTTCATAATCGCGTATCTTCTCCGTTTTAGCTCATTTTCTCGAAACTTGACGAGTGCTTATGTAATTAAATTACACACATAAACATCGTCAAGAGAGTCAAATAGCATAGTCAAAATTTCAGTCTTCACACCGACCCTCCTCCACCGCCTTCGCGGCTCTCCGCAACGCTAGCGAGGGTGATACAGCGTCCTTTTCCTGTAAGGAAGTGAATTCTCGAAATCCGAGAGTTGTACTTCATCCAGAATCGACTAATTGTCGAGTGAGTATGCTTCGAAAAAGCAGAAGATATCTAAAACCCAAAAAGTGCATTGAAGTTGGAGTCCACGAGAGCAAACAGTGCAAAAATCTACATTTGACAGATTCTGCTCTAGGGGACTGGTCCCTGGCATGAGGGACCGGTTCCCGTAAGCTTGGTGCGCAGGGAAAACCCTCTACGCACCATTGTTGGTCTCAGGGACCAGTCCCTGGCGCGAGGGACCGGTTCCAGTAAGTGTGGTGCGCGGCAGAGAGCTATGCACGCGCAAGATTGCTTTCGGGAACCGGTCCCTGACGGGAGAGACCGGGCCCCGTGAGCAATGAGGAGTCCCAGTGGGGACCGGTCACCCAACGAGAGACCGGTTCCCGTAAGTGTCCTGCGAGAGCAAGCTCTCGGGGACCGGTCTCGGATGGATAGACCAGTCTCCCGGGGACCAGTCCTCTAGGGACAGACCGGTCCCCATACGCGAAAAAGGGTTGACAGAGAGCCTCTGGCCGTAAGGAGAGCTCTCGGGGACCGGTCATCCCGTAGAGGGACCGGTCCCCCAAACAGCCAGACCGGGCTATTGACAGGGAGACAAAGTTGAGGGGCCTCAATGCAAATATAGCATTAGTGAGAGAGCATAGAGGGCTGTGAGCTCTCTCTCCCTCTGTTATTTCCATCACACTCTTACATTTCACTCCCCCTCTCTCTCTATAAAGAAAAGAATGAGAAGAAAGAAAAGTGAATGAGAAGAAGAAAAAGGAGAAGAAGAAGAAGAAGGAGGAGAACTTGAAGGAGATCATCTCCATCACCTCCCTCTCTCCCTCTTCATCCCATTGGAGCTAACCTAAGAGGTATCTCACTAAACCCTACAATGGTAGAAGTTTAGGGTTTAGGTTTGTTGCTCCGGATGGTTTATTTAGAACCCTAGCATGCTTAAGAGTAGATCAATGCTAAAATCTTGGGTTTTAAAAGAGAAGTTTTGCTATAGTGCAAGCCCTAAGTTTTGCTATAGTGCAAACCTAGGGCTCCAATTTAGAGCTTTGTTAAGAATGTGGTTTGATCTCAATTGATGGCCTCTTAACCTAATTGTTAGGTGTCTAAATGCGTCGCAAAGTCGGAATCGCGTTTCGTCGAATGGGCTAAAAGTTATAGGCAAAACAAGAACAACTGGACTTCGTTTCGACCTAGGAGGCTAAGATATCGAGGAAGCAAGTGCTGAGGAGTGTTCTTAGGACCTCTACCACGTCGGGAACCTTCGAAAGGCACGGCGAGGTGCGTGCGGGTCAGAGGTGGGTGCGGGGGATAGGGGGAGCACGGTGCTCACCTTATCTTGCGGTGGGGAGCAGCGGCGGTGTCGGCTGAGCGAGCCAAGCCCGCACGAGCAAGGTTCGGGTTTCAGGTGCAATGGCGGCCATGGCGGCGGCCGGGGAACTCAGGGACGACGGCGGATGACTGCCTGATGTCGGGGGACGATCGTGAAGGTGGACTAAGGCTGCAGCAGCGCAGGGGAAAGGTTCACTACAACAAAATATATTTTAGACGACGCTTTTTAAACGACGCTTTCTTCTAGCGTCTTTAATATTTAGCATTTGCCGACACTATGATTAAGCGTCGCTAATAAACATATTTTTATCAAATATTTATATAAATTTTCCGACGCTATATTAAAACGGCGTATATTTATCCCGACATGTTTATTTAACGACTCTTTACACGACGCTTTTACAAGCGCCGGAATTATTTTTGCCGACGCTTTAAAGCGTCGCTAAATATTATTTAAAGTGTTCTTAAATGCAAGATTTTTTGTAGTGGTTGCACCCAGACCACGGCCTGATCGGGTCCGGGGCGGCTGCAGTGAGCAGGGGCGGCGGCGGCGACCCGCCGGGGTGGCAGCCAAGGCTCCGAGGAAAGTGGCAGAGGTGGTACAAGGTGGCTACAGCGCTGGGGAGAGGTCGCGAAAGGACCTCAGTCACGTCAGGCTCGGCCAGGACGGCGACGGCCGTAGCAAGCGCGGTGGCGGCGGCCAAGGAAGCTTGGGTTCGCGCGCGATTGACCTCCAGAGGCTGAGGGGAGGTCGGGGTGGCCGAGGAGGAGGGTTTGCGTCCTTCTTTTCCTGGGTTCAAGCTTGGTGGAGAAAATGGTGGAAGACAAGAGAGGAAGAGGAAGAAAGGCGGTGAGGAGGTGGTGGCTGGCCGGAGATTGGTCGGTGGTGGCCGGGAGGCACGCGGCTAGGGCAGGGGGATGGCTGGGGGCTAGTTTGGTGGCTAGGGTTAGGGTTTCAAGTAGAAAACCCTAGAAGACCAAATATATGTAAAGTCTCCAATTGCGGAAAAGCCCCCCCGAAACTCGATATTTTAATCGGAGTCCCTCATAGCACGAGTAAAACGTGCGAATACCCCTCCACGAGCGATTTCACGCGAAACGGTACATAAAATGTTGCAACTATTACGAAATTACCGTTTTGCCATCACTGACCTCTCCTCGAACAACGCGCATTCTCCGCAGATCTGTCCGTCAGATTTGCGAACGAATCACACCAGTGCGATCAGCGCGACGGAGACAACAAAGCTACGTACGATTTTGGTTCACCTCGATCGATTACGGATTCGCAACGAAATCCGCTTTCTCTCCAAAAGACCAAAATGACGCATAATACATATGAAACACGTATTTTTAGATTTTCTCGAAATCTGTGCGTCAAACAAAAAATCATCCACGTCATCGGTTCCAACCGTTTGAAATGAGCTATTGGATCACTATGAACGGAGTCCGATACGAGCCTGAAGCCAACTTCATGCATCGGCCTCTCCGAAAAATTAAGTTACTATTCACTTTAAGTGATTAGTAATAATAGCATAACTTCTCCATTCTAGCTCATTTTCTCCTGAAATTTGACGAGTGCTTATGTAATTCAATTACACACAGGAATATCGTCAACAGAGAGTTTAGTTGCACTGCCAAAATCTCAGTCCTTACAGCACCGGTCGAGAACCGCGGCAAGGGCATCGCGCCCGAGCAGTAGTATATTAGCTTTCCTTTATACATTAGAGTATCCTTTTGTATCTAGATGCTTTATGTTTGGGAGAGCCATTATGTATTTGAGATGATCATGTATCTATTTTTGAAGAATTAACATGTATTCATTTTGGAGAAAAGAATGTAAATGTAAACGTGATGTAATAGCTAGATGTATTTCTCTTTATTTCACCTGTTATTACTTGTGATGCTTGCTCTTTTATGTTGGCACTAGTTGTGCCCGTTGATCGTATATGTTTAGAATTTACTTATCCTGGGTCAATTCTTATACTCGATCTTGTTGTTGAGCCATGGGCGGACATGGGGAGGTCTTTGTCGTCGGCGTTTGTTCGACGCGCTGAACCGGACCAAAACGGTAGCGGTCTCGGGCGTGACACTCTCATTTGCAAGTTCAGCTATCGCTTCGTATACTAGAAATTTTCTACATATACAGTGGGTCTGTGGCAAGCTTGGAGCCCGGAGAACGTGGTAATCCGGGCCATGACAATTTGCAAATATGAAATTTTTTTTTGCCAAATAACTCTACAAAATCATTTCAAATAAATCACTTTTCATTTAAACTAAGTCAAAAGCTCTATAAATTTTAACCAAAATTAATTTTCCAAACCAAAATCAATTATACATAAATTATTTTTTTTTAGAATTTAGGCCAAGAGATTAATTAATTAGTATAAAATGCCGCCGAGCCCCTCGATTTTTATTATTCACAGAAATATCCAACTTTTAAGAAAAAGGGCCAAAATAAAAAATAAAAAAAGTGTAGAGACCTGGAAATTTGCACCTGAGGCTTGCCGACAGCTCGGGAGAGTGTCGGGGCCAGCCTGGGTCGCGTTAGCGCCAAATAGACGCTAAACGGGCCCCGTGGGAACGCGAGAGCAGCGTGTGTCACGAAAATCTGCAAATAGCAGGTTTTTCCGTGTCTGAGTACAAGTCGGTTGCTATACCGGTATAGCAACGGTTGCTATACCGGTATAGCCACCAGAGCTATACCGGTGTAGCCCTGCGCGGGGGGCTCTCGGGTTGCTGTGCATGCCGTACGGAGGGGATTACTCGGTATAGCGTGGCAGGAGTGGTGCAGTTTGACTTTTTGGCCACCTTGTCACATCACCCATGCCTCCCCCTTGCCTTTAGGACTGAGAGGAGAGAGAGGGGAGCAGCTCCTTCTTCTCCCTTGGCTGCTGCTGCTGCTTCTACTCTTCTCCTTCTCCCTCCTTGAACCAGCAAGTGAAGAGGGGGAGCTTGGTGGTGAGAGCTTCGTCGACGACGTGCCGCGGAACGGTTCGAGCGGATTTCCGGCGACGTGACGCTGCGAGGGAGCCAGCCGTGCGCGCGGGACCGCCACCCTCGACTCAGCGACGAGCCTAGGGTTTTTCCAGAGGTGAGTAGCCCATCGAGTTTCCCTCCGTTGCTTCTAAATTCCATGATTTTCGGATTTTACTGCTGCTGCTGACAGACCGTCGACCCGCGGAGTTTTGACTATATCTCTGTGTAGGAGAGTCGAAACGCGACGAAATTTGGGGCATTGGATCCGCGACTGCGAGACGATTCCAACGACACCTTACTTGCTGGATTTGGACAAGGTTTGCCCTGTCAGAACCCTTAATTACTGAGCCGCTGTTTGCCGATTCGAATCTGAGATGCTGAACTGCAGGAATTCTGCGTCGACCGTCGGTGCTTTGGCTAGTACTCCGCGCAGGGAGGTCGGATCGCGTCGAAACTTGCGGCGTTGGATTCTTGACTGCGAGACGAAGATTTTGAGCCATGGATCGCTGAATTTGGATAAGGTTAGCTTAGTTAACTTTAAGCTTTTCTCAGCCGCTGTTTTCCGGACGAATTCGTGAAATCGTGCTTTTGCCCCTTCGCGGCGGGAGACTTCGGACCTCGGCGGATCAGCGAAGGATCACCTTGACGCGGGCCACTTCCTTCACAGCCAGGAGATCGCTTGAGAGGTGGGTTTACATCGGAATACTCCTAAGTATAATAGTCAATATGTGTAAACTTCTGTTTCGACCAGTACGTGATAGCTTGAATGCATGATTATCGTAGAGTAATCTGAAATTGAATATCTGAACCTTGAATCATGCTTAGCGGATATCTAATATTATACATGTTGGACTTGGATTTGACTTAGGAGAAAACCTCGTTTTGGATCGTCATTAGCCTACACTACCAGATTTAGCTCTAGGAGCCGTTTGTGCTGTATCATCGCCGTGGGAGTGCGAGGGATACCCAGGGTAGTGTAGTTTGCTTTTACGCTCGCGCTGGGGATGCCGAGCTTACTTTTCAGCAGAGTCTAGTCGTGCTGGTTGTCGGGCACCGTCGGGGGTTTGACGGTGGACCCAGTGTACTGTGTGGTTACAGTTTGTGCCAAGGGGCACGTGGTGTGTTAGTTCTTGGACCCTGTGTACTTGACTATGCCTGTGAGAGCCTGATTGAGCTCGACAGAGATACGCTTGCATACTCGGTTGGTTCGCGCCCACGAGTGCCGCTCCGGAGTCTGGCTTAGTGCTTTTGCGTTGGTGTCGCTGCGCCCTCGTCGTGGGTTGCTCTCCGCTAGCTACCCCTGGGGTAGTTGTAGTGTTGCTTCGACAGGCGGGACGGGTGCTTTCACAGTCCCTCGTAAGATTGGGTCAGCTTTTACTAGTTCTACAGAGTGGTTTAAAGCGGGATAGTATAGGGATTGTTAGGCGTCGAGTGTTTCCCACTTCTTTTACTTTCTTGCTTACCCTGTAGACTTAGTGGGTGGACCGAGGTGTTTAGGGCGGTACCCACTGAGGACTACTTGTTTTTATAGTAGTTCTCACGCCCTCTTTCTTCCACCGTTGTTGCAGGGCCTTCTGTTGCGGCTGCTGCTCCGTCTGAGTCGGACCGCGGGAAGGGCGTGGCGGGCTAGAGCCTACCCTTCGAGTTCGGTACTAGAGGACTTCCACTGCAGGTAGTGACAGTTTTTGGTTTGGGACACTTTTGTACATACAGTTGAACTCGCTGGAGCGAGTAGTGTTACTCTGTATCTGTGATTGTATGTATATAAAGTTGTTTATTTTCCGTACCTGCGTGTTTATAGTTTATTTCAGCTCTATGCTACTGTTTGTAGCATTGTATGTTTATACAGGTACAGCTACGCTTCGTATACAGAAGAAATTCTTTTGTATACGGCGAATTTGTCGGCGTGCCCGGTGAATATGCAACCCGGGGCGTGACAAAAAGTATGGCCGTAAAAACTAGAGTACACACACAACAGGGAGAAGGAGAGAGGGGGTTAGAGATTAATGCATGCAAGTCGGATGCAAGAGGGGAAAAAAGAAAAAGCAACACAAATACTTGAAGTCGTAATGCATTCAAGTTGTAATGCATTCATGTTAAATTTGCTTGTAATGCATGCAAGTTGGATGCGAAAGGGGCCAAAAAAGAAAAAAAGAAAAAAGTAAGACAGATACTTGAAGTTTCTGCTTTTTTATTGCCAAACAAAAAGGTTAGAAGTGATTTGCTTTGAATATTGTCCTCTTATGAGACTGCACCAACATGGTATTAACTTTCTAATCCACCACAAAATATTTTGATGCATTAAATTAATGTGAAATTAATTGTTTAGATTATGGTCAATTTTGAGCATAAACAAATGCAAAAGTTTTTATTTTAATTTTTAGTACATCATATTTTGATTTCCTTGATGAGAGCGATTTTATGGCTATTAATTCTCCTGCCAAATTTCTAAGGATTATTTTGAATTGCACATATACAGTCAATTTTTAAACTTCAACAATGATTTCACATTAAGATATATATAATAACATATTGACGTATAAAAAAATTTTGCTTTACTATTTTCTTCTTTTCAAATTATAGGAAAAATCATTTCAGAAAAAAATATATGGAGCAATGATTTTAATATTATTATTATTTTTAAATGGCAGAAGGCAAAGCCATAACATTAGATTGTGAAATAATTCTTCTGTCGATCATTTCTAACAAGTAATAATAGATAATACCTAATTCATTATTTATTATAAAATTGATTTTTTATTTTTGTGTCGATTTTTCAAAACAAGTAACAATCTAATTCCTAATTTGTTAATGCTTATATTAAATTGTGTTTGCCTAAAAGCATTGCACCAAGTGGTACAATTTCATAATTATATTTTTCTTGTATTTAATCCACATATTATTTTCTTTAAATTTAAATTCTCAGTTATAAACTTATTCTAGTAAAATTCTACGACATATATTAGTTATTCTAAATTTAAAATTTATGGTACAAATTAATTTATTCAAGTCTACAATCTGGATTTAATATTGTTTTAAAAATTTAAATTCTAAAGTCTATATATCTATTCTAATCGCGACAATAAAATTATTCTAGATATAGTACTCTAAAAAATATTATTTTAAAAGTTCATACTAATGGATTAAATTATATTTTATAAAAACTAAATTAGTTAAAATGTATATATTCTATTTATTACATTTTTAATATCATAAATGTTAATATTTATTATTATAATTTGAATTTAATATATTCCATATATTGGAATATATGGAATATAGAATCCAGTGATTGTTTCAAACAATAGCCCATGTCCTGAACCGTAATGTATTATCTTTCCATTTTATGTTGTTATCATTTTGAAGGGTTTACAAAATCTAGCGATCTATGAGCATAAGTCTAAGTCTAAGTCTAAGTCTAAGTCTAATCATTATTTGAAACTAAGATAGTTTAACAATATTAATTTATTTTATTTTTAAATTAATAAATTAAATTGAAATCAGCAACAACGACATGATATGAAAGTAGGAACGTCATTATAAATGATACTTTTATTTTTTTGATTTATCTTATTTAAACTGTAATAATTAAATTGATAACATAACACATATTTGCTTATTGTCACCCTTATATATTAGTTGTTAATATAACAGGAATCATTTGATTTACGGCCGTATGGTATACTTCGTCATGAGGTTGGACATCAACGAGAATGTCGTGAGTATATTCAATAGTGTAATTATTTGAATATCTACTGGATTATAAACTTTTTTTTTATTTATTATCTGAAGAATGCTGCTATGCATTTTCGTCCACTACCTTAGTGGAAGCCGAATATGCGAGAAGATATGGTGAACTTATTGAGTTGTCAAAACAAGAGCTGGTAAACTGCTACCATCATAGATTTCCATCTATTAGTGAGCCATCTATAGATTCAGTTGGATGCATTCAATGCAGTCATTCCAAGTGTCTGAATTACATTAAAATGCACGGAATTGCATTAGAAGTTGATAGTCCATATATCGGGCGAAGAGGATACTGTCAAGTAAATGAAGATGTAAGTTTACATACACTTTTATATTCTTTTAGTGTTAAAATATAATTAATTTTTTTTTAGAAATATTAAAATATAATTATTAACTTTTTTATTTTTTTTTTTGTGCAGAAAACGAGAGTGAAAATTGAAAATTTTCAAACAAATTTAGAAAAAACACATAATGAAGAAGAAATTTTGAATATTTTGAGAGAACGTCCTATTGCTGCTTGCATGACAGTGGTTAATAGTTTTGAAAACTTACAAAGTGAGGTTAGTTTTACTAATACACACTAATTGATATATATATATATATATGCACACATATACATGCTTGATAATATATTTTATTATTTTAGGTTATCTACATGGGACCTGAACCTGGAGAGAGTGAGAAAGGTGTGCATTCCATGGCTATAATTGGATTTGGTATCGAAAATGGCACCAAATATTATCTGATCAAAAACTCCTGGGGGCGTAATTGGGGAGCTGGAGGTTACGCTAAAATAAAGCGTGACCTTTTGAGACGCTTTACTATTGCAATTGGTGCATACATAGTAGAAGATTAATTTTTTCGCCAGTAAAATTATAAACTTCATGTTTGATTTGGAATTGTTGTTTTTCTTTTCGATACACTCCAGCAAAGTCATGAATAAACTAATTTAGTAAAATCTTGCAAGTAAAAAAAAAATTAATTTCTGAGTTTATTTCTTGTTTTTATTATATTTATTATTTTTGTTATTAAACAAAAACGTAAAGTTTGTGAACATACCTCCATCCCTTCTTATACTATTTGATAAAAGAATTATAAATAACAGACGCGGCTCTAGTATAGTATTTATTTTGTATAAAACTTATTTATAAAAATATAAACTTTACCACATTATTTTTTTATAGAAATTACAATATTTCGTCATGATAGTACAACAATTATTATATGAGATAATATTTGTGTGACAACGTTTCTTCTTATACTATTTCAAACAATATGTATCTATGTGAAAGACGATTGTATATTGATTTGTCATTAGACACAGCAAAGTTTGAATTTACTTCAATTAAATATTAATCAATATTCACGGAAATGTAATTGTATATATCTATTCCCCTTTATGTCACGCTCCCCTTTGTGCGCACAAACCTGATAAGTGGACAAAAATTTTTCTATCGATACATGATGTACGTGGAGATACAAAACACCACTCAATTTATCTCATTTATATTAAAAAAAATTTTGGCAATTTTAAAAAGCTTTAAAATATTAGTGCAAATGTTTACAAAGACTACCGAATTTCCAAAGTGACACAATTTTGTTCACTTACAATATCCTTGTCAAAATGGTTATAATATGTCTAGATTCTAGAATAGACCAAAATGAGTAACTATAGAGGAGATCGGCACTTAATTTCAATTGATAGGATTCTCAAACCGCATTTCGCTCCATCCCACCCACTCATCATATCTACAAAAATAATACAGTGAAAAACTAATAAACTTTTTTGTTTTTTAGTGGGTACAACAAGCCACCAAGGGCATGCCGCACCTACCGATCGATGAACAGAAATTAAGATAGTGATAACGAGGATGCTGGAAGAAATCTCCAGATAATCATGTAACGAAACCCATAATTTTGCCACCTGCCTGAAATAAACCATACTCATGGAATTACATGTAATATCCGAGATTTAATAACAAAGGAAATTCGAATCTTTAAATTTTTAAATTCAAATTACACACACACACACATGCACACGCGCGCGCGCGCGCACACACACACACACACATATATATATATATATATATATATATATATATATATATATATATATATATATATATATATATATATATATATATATATATATATAAATTACTATACTCATATGAGTATAGAACCCTCTCGTACTCATAATTTTTTAACCTTCGGGTGAAAAAAATGTCCAGGTTAGGATGAGAGTGGTTACGGTTAGGTTGATAGTGGGCCCTAACCCTTGTTTGGTTGGGGGTTAAGGGATGGAATAATCCCTTAACCCCATTTTATCCTCAAACACCCTTAAAAATAGGTGGGGTTAACTAACCCCACCTCAAATGGATTATCCCGGCTTAATTAACCACACCAAACCCTACCAAACCCCAACCAAACACTATTTTCTATTCATAATAACCCACTATCCTTCTTATCCCACCTACCCCAACCAAACACTATTTTTTATTATTCTGGACTAACTCCAACCCCCAACCAAACACAAAATTATTCTAACCCCACCTTAACCCTGAACTTAACACTATCCCCTGGAATAACTAGTTTTTCTTAATTAACCCCGAACCAAACGGTAGCGGGTTGATCAAATGGGTGGTTGGTTGAATAGTATAATCTAACGGGTGAAAATGATTAAAGGGTAAATCTAACAAAAAAACTTATGAGTATAAGAGGATCTATACTCATAATAATATAATAATTTTATATATATATATATATATATATATATATATCTCTATATATATATATATATATCTATATATATATATATAGAGAGAGAGAGAGAGAGAGAGAGAGAGAGAGAGAGTAGGGCTACCATACTCTTACGAGTATTGGAGCCTTGTAGTCATAAGTTGTTTTCGATGATGGAGCTTCCGAATCGACGATCCACTCCGTTAAATATGATCTACAATATTTGAAACTTCTAGAAAATAAATTTTGTAAATTTTTGAAATCATAATAAAGTCCATCAAGAGAGCATAAAATGAACGGTCAAAATCGAATGATGTCCTAAAAATGGATGATCGGATCCTTCAATTTAAGATCGAAGTTATTGATCTTTATCTAGGTAGTGAATAGAATTTTCTATCAAAAATTCAATAAATTTTGATTCTTTTACACCGTTAAACTAGCAAGTATCCCGCACCGGCCGTTAAAAATTGTCAAATTTGTGATCTTTTGATCGTAAGGTAAATGATGTTGAAAAATTATAAAACTTGATTTCTAGACGTTTTAAAAGCTCTAGATAAAGTTTAATGGTGTGGATTGTCGATGTCAAGCCCCGAGCCCGTCTCTTTGGTCGGATTCGGGTACGCTCGATAGACCGAACGGACAGGGTTTCCCCTGCACCGCAGACAGAGTCTCCACTGTACGTCCAAGGTGTCACAATCCCAAAACAATGCACGAGGTTCCAACCAAGAACAGCATTCAACAAAGATTGCATAAGGAAGGTATCGAAAACATAAATAACTAGCTATTACAAGCATTCGTCTCAATTAACATTTTGATTACATATTATATTACATTGACTAAATTCTTACTTCCAAATACAATCCAATTCTACAATTCAACATAGTTATTACAACTTGGTTCTTTTCCTTTTCACATCCCAAGGTAGCCGACTCAGGGTACTACTATCTCTGGTCTTGATGGTAGGGCACTATCTATAGAGCTACGTCCTTTCCTCGCGCCGCCGCGCCGCTCACATGTGAACCTGTAACCCCCAAAACAATACGAAGGTGAGAACTATTGTCCATAGTTTCCAGTGGGTACGGCAATCCAAAGGAAAAGCTCCACCCACCAGGTCCAAAGGAGGCACTGCAACATGTTAGTCCACAAATATCCATAAATATATATAACTTATGCAACTAACAATTATTATGTTCATACCTTACAATATGCAACATGCAAATCATGCAACTATATATCCAAGTAGATTATTTAATTCTACTCTTTATTCTTAGCCATTCATTATTCTAAGCTAATCTTTAACATTAGCCGTTCTCTATTCTTTATTCTGTATTCCTTACTAAGGGTACTCACACCTTAGCCATACTATACACACTTGCCACTCTTTCCTAAGGTTACTTTACCTTAGCCAGCTATGCCACTTGACTCGGTCTTGAGTCAATCAACTGTGGATAATCCGCGCTCTGTCAGGCTCGAGGTGAAGGACGTCTCACTTGCACCTCAGCCTTAAATCCTCTCGACTATAGATCTACTCACAGGGCGAGGATATCCATCAAACCCCGGACCACAAGTCGCACAATGGGCCTACGGGCGAGGAGAACTACACGTACCCGATGAGTCACTGCCAGGCGAGGAGAACCACACGTACCCGTAGTTACCATTCACTTGCGCTCGGTCGCAAGGCTCAGTCGCTGCACTAGCAGCACTCATTCCTAGGGATTCCGGAATCCACTTTTACAACTCTAGGGTTGGTCTCACCCTATAGTATCGACCTATCTAGGTCCAAGCCTTTACTCAACCTAAGTTTAATAAATTAGGTTCGTCGCTACTATAAGCTCATAGCCTAGGTTTATTAACTAGGTCCAATATTCTTTACTAGCTAGGTCCATTTAACCCTAGGTTCAATGCCACTATATTCACAACCTAGATTTACATGACTCTAGATTCGATTCTCAACCTATGTTTAATACATTAGGTTTAATGCCACTCATGTTCTTGTTATCCTAGTTGTCCCCACCTAGGAATTATACTTAACATGCCACTCATGAATCACCTATGTTCAATGACACTGGGTTTCAATGCCACTCATAATACTTGTTAAGTTCTTTACTCTACTTAGAGTTTATCAATCTAAGTTCTCATGCATATACTTTTTAACATCTTCTTTAATGTGTCAACATGTATATTCCATTTGCATACATCTTATACATGCATTTAACCTTTAGCTCTTACATTCACTTAGCTTACGTCCTATGCATTCACAATTATCATGTACTCTATGCCTTCACTTAGCAACTCAATCATGCATTCATTGGCATCTATCACATGCATTCTTATAGTATCTCATGGTAGGTAACAACATCTAGCATAATATGATTTATGCACTTCTTATCATCACATACAACCTACCAACTATACATGCATCAACAATATTCTCACTTCACTTTGGGCATGGAAGTGAGCTAAATATTTCGGTGAGCACAACCCACCTCGAATTGCTCTCCGATTACTTTGTAGTCACTTACAATCGGCCTCCCGTGGCACCCGTTGCCCGGTTCGGCCCGAACTCGCACTCGACCATCAAACGGCCACCAATCCACGATCTGCATAGCACCACCCACCTTATAAGGTTACAAGGATGCCCGGTTCGATTCTTGAAATTTTTGGACGCCTATTCCGCGTGCGAAAGCTGTACCAAAATGGGTGTTTCGTCAATAACTTTGCGTACGCTCATCAAATCATCGAACCGAGCACATGAACGCGTTGAAAACACCTCTAATTAGGTTTCTACAAGGTCAATTTGTCTTGAAAACAACTTAGGACAAAAGCCCCAAATTTGGTGCCCTAACAATGCCATTTGCTCCACCCTTGGTTTTGATCTCTAAAACAAGCAAAAGCTAGCTTGTTTAACATCTAGAAGCTCATTTAGAACCATCTAAACCATTTCTAGGGCATATAATACAAACCCTAGAAATCTACCATGAGAGCACTTGAGCAAATATGGTTTTCCATGTGTTCTATAGTCTCTACGAGGTTTCTACACATGCAAGAAGATCAAATCCAAAAGATTTGGGGCATAAAACCAAGCCCTAACATCAATCTCACAAGAAACCTCACCTTAGCCCATTACTCAACAAACTCGTCCTTGTAGGTGAGCTCTACACCTTCGAATCCTCCAAAATCTACCTCCAAAACCTTCCAAGCCTTCTCCTCCTTGCTCTAGGGCAAGATCTCTAGAGAGAGAAAGAGAGAAATGAGAGGGAGTGAGGTTTGGGGTGTTTGTCATTGTGAAGGGAGAGGGGTTGGGTTGTTTATAGGTTGCCACAATTGCAACAAAGCCCCCAAACATTTGTATTTACAACATACCTTATTGTTGTCGCTGCACCAAAGTGTACTAGTACACTTCTAGTCCTGTCACCAATAACACGATCGCGCAGAGGGAAACTCGAGAGCAACCTGCTCGGGTACGCGACATTTGTACTGGTACAAAATATTTTTGTACCGGTACAAAATATTTTTGTACCGGTACACTTTCAACCAACCTCTGTTAAGGATTTTATAAGTTGGTGAATTTCGTGAAGTTATATGGAGTCTTGAAGAAGTCAAAGAAGGACTTTGAAGAAAAAAGATGCAAATTGAATATCCAAGACTCGTTTGAGAAGCTCGACACCTCAGGTATGAATTATAGATCATTTATGGTGATTATAGAATGATAATTTTATTTAAAAGACTTAGATTGCTTTTAAATTTATCAATTTTCAAATCTGAAGTTTTCAGGGTTAGGGACCGGTCCCTGAACTTAGAGACCGGTTCCTGTAGGTCTTACTTGCGCAACATTAACAAAGGACCGGACCCTGAACTTAGAGACCCGTTCCCGTACGCTGGTAATTCTTGTTACGCAAGTGAAGACCGGTCCCCTAGGTCGAGTGTAAGGATGTGAATTCTCGAAATCCGAGAGTTGCACTCCGTCCAAAATTGACTAATTGTCAAGTGGGTATGCTTCGGAAAAGCCAAAGATGCCTAATGCACCAAAAGTGCATCGAAATTGGAGTCCACGAGAATAAATGCGAAAAATCTGCATTCTGGCAGAATTTGCTCTCGGGGACCGGTCTTTGGCGCGAGAGACCGGTCTCCCTAAGCAACAGGGTCCCTGTGGGGACCGGTCTCCGAATTGGAAACCGGTTCCCGTACGCGTCCCTTTGAGAGCAAGCTCTCGGGGACTGGTCTTGGCTGGAGGGACTGGTCTTCGAGGGATCGGTCTCGATGGTGGAGACCGGTTCCCGTGCGCGAAAATGGGCTGACAGAGAACTTAGCCGCGGGGGTGCTCTCAGGGACCGGTCTACAAATGGAGAGACCAGTCCCTCTGGGCGAAAATTGCTCAGACAGCCCGGGTTGAGAAAATGCAAAGTGGGGGGGCTTTTACGCAAATGGCATTAGTGAAGTGGTATAGAGAAAATAGCTCTCTTTCCCTCTCTCATTTTCACCCTCACTCCCATCTCTTCTCTCATTTCTCTCCCTCTCTCTCTAGAAGGAAAAGAAAGAAAAGAGAAGGAGAAGAAAGGAAAGAAGAAAGAAGAGAAGAAGAAAAGGAAGGAGAAGAAGAAGGGGATCAAGCTAAAAAAGGCTTGGAGCATCTTCCTCTTCCTCTCCTCACCTTTGGAGCTAACCTAGAGGTAAGCTCTTGAACCCTAGCTTATAAAACTAAGGGTTTTGAATTTTGATGCTTAGAAATGGGTCAAATGGACCCTTAGAAGCTTCTAAAGAGATCAATCCCTAGTTCTAGGGTTTTGATCAAGTGGGTTTGCTAGTGTGCAAACCTAGGGCTCCAAATTAGGGTTTTACTAAATAGAAGGGTTTGATCTCAATTGACGGGTTGTAAACCTAATTGTTAGGTGTCTAAACACGTTGGCGAAGACGGAATCTCGTTTCGTCGAACAGGCTAAAAGATAGGAGCAAAACGAGATTGTTCGGGTGTCGTTACCACCAAGGAGGCCGAGGCTTCGAGCAAGCAAGGGCCGGGGAGTGTTCTTAGGACCTCAACATCTTAGAAAAGCATTAAAAGGTGGGGGGTGCCTTACCGAAAACTTCGAACTCCTTTCTATGTCTTAGAAATAAATAATTTTCATCACTTGCATGTTGCATTATAGGATTGCATGTTTAGATGTTTCCTTATGCTTCTAAAGATAACCTAGTGTACGTGGAATGCTAGGTGAATAGATAGGTGAGGATTGGGTCTGGACATTGAATCCTATAGTGCTAAGGAAAGAGATGAACTCGATGGTTATTTAGTGACATAGATCGAGTGGCATTAATATAGTATAATTGACACTAGAAGTCTATGGACTTAGGGATAGGTGAAATCCCCAAAGAAATGACTCGTGAACAAAGAACTTAGTAAAGCTAAGCATGTGAGTATGATTATCGAAATAGACGAGTTCCGAGAGAGATGTTGGCCCTAGTTCGTAGGGTATTCTCACGTGGAGAGGATAGATCAAGCTCACGGTGTGTATTTGGGGTGGTATAGCTATCCATATTGTGACGCCCCAACTTCCCAGGGGGTCACCCATCCTAGGACTACTCCCGTCCTAGCACGCTTAACTCTCTTAACCTCTTGGGCCTTGCCACCACCCAAAATGTTTAAGCCGGGTTAAGAGTTTAGCCCTATTATATCTTATATATAGGACTACCTGGGGTCTCACAATCTCCCCTCCTTTAAGCCCTGACGTCCTCGTCAGGCTCAGACTCACAAGTACCAGGCGATGTGAGACTCGTCTCGCTAGCCCGTCATCCAGACCCTGGCTCAGCCGAGACTCATCTCACACTTCCGGCTGGTAATTGGCTCTGATACCATCTGTGACGCCCCAACTTCCCAGGGGGTCACCCATCCTAGGACTACTCCCGTCCTAGCACGCTTAACTCTCTTAACCTCTTGGGCCTTGCCACCACCCAAAATACTTAAGCCGGGTTAAGAGTTTAGCCCTATTATATCTTATATATAGGACTACCTGGAGTCTCACACATATCGTCGAGTACTCCGGAGTGTCGCACGATCGGGATCACGTGGATGTCCACAGACGATCCCGGGTTTGAGTGCACGTGGAGCCTCCTACCTCAAAAGGGATTTATATGTGAGGCGTAGGCAAACCCAAGGGTTTTGCCACAGATTGGGTAATTAGTAAAATAACAATTTCATTGAACACTTGGTTATTGAACATAGAGAGAACTTGTTAGCATGATAGTAAACCTTTATTATATGATGCATGCATTCATTTTATATGATTATGGGCATAGTAGCATAGATTTCCTACTATCGCATTTACAATTTTCAGATATCCATATACATATCTAGTTGTTACTTGTGCCCACTTGGACCTAGTGGGGAGATCGGCGGAGTCGGCGGCCGAGCCCACTGAGAACTATGGAAGATAGTTCTCACCCTACTCTATTTCCAGTGCTAGGTACATGTTTGCCGGGAGAGGACAGCGGCAAGGCCATCACGCCCGACCAGTGAGGACTTGGTAGTATAGTAGCTTCCTTTATGCATTAGAGTACACCATTGTATCTAGATGCTTGTTTACTTTTGGGAAGACTAGTGTTGTATTCATTTTGGAAGAATGATATAAATTGTAAAACTAAAGCAAATGTGATGTAATAGCTAGATGTATCTCTCTTTATTTCACTAGTATAATACTTGTGGATTGCTTGCTCTTTTGTGTTGGCACTATTTGTGCCCCGTTGAATGTGCATGTTTAGAATTTAGAATTCCTGGGTAAATTCTCGTGCATATTCCTGTTGTTGATCTTTGGGTGGGCAGGTGAGGTGCTGTCCGTCCGGCGTCCGCTCGGCGCGCCCGAACCAGACCAAATCGGTAGCGGTTTTCGGGGCGGGGGCGTGACAGCTGTGGTATCAGAGCATTAAGAGCAAGTAAAGAGAGAGTCTAGGATAACCTAGGAGACCCTAGGATAGAAACCCTAAGACTAATAGGTGCGTGAGTGGAACGTGAACCTATGCTGAGTGGCGGAAGTTAATTCGATTGGGTCGAAGGGCTGATATGTCTCTAGTAGTTGCTGGAGATAGATTCGAGTGGTGCGAGTTCTTATCTCAAGGTGGTTGTGTTGGCGGCCGACAACATGACGTCGAGAGTTGGGAACGAGTACACTTGCGAGCTTCCGCCCGATTATAATATTTATCCGTTACGTATCGAAATTACGACGGGGTATTGGTTAAAGTGATTAACCGAATTGTTGCGTTTTCAGAAGCTATGGCACCTAGAGGACGCCCCCGCAAGAACCGCATTAAACCGCATCGCCTCCCGAGGTGACGGAGCGGCGGCGGCCCCGAGCAAGCGAGGCCAAGTGAAGTGCGGCAACTACGGGCGCAAGTGATCGCCCTATCTCGGACGATTCGAGCCGCTCCGGGAGCTAATAGAGCGGCGCGCGACGGCGCGACGGCGCGGCGGCGACTCGAGGGCCGTGATTTACCCATGCCCCGGCCCGTGTACCCGAAGCGGGCGAGGGTAGGGGTATCCCGGCAGTCCCGGTAGTGGCACGTCCTCCACCGGAAATCATTCCTCAAGCGACGTCAGGTTCGGCGACACCCGATGCGACGACCGAGGAAGTGGAGAAGGAGCGCACGTCGGCGGCTCTTATTAAGTTGAATAGGTTCAATCCGCCGATCTTTGAAGGCGGAAAGGTGGAACTTGAGGTAGTCGAGTCATGGAACGACTCGATGGAAACCCTCTTCGACGATCTGAGTACCTTGGAGAGGGACAAGGTTTACCTCGCCACCCACTGTCTCGATAAGGCGGCGAAGGTATGGTGGAAAAGGAGAAAGAGAAACCGACCTTCAGACCTTCCGCCGATGTTCTGGGAGGAGTTGAAGAGGGCGATGTTCGCCAACCACTTCCCCGACACTGTGAAGCGGAAGCTCCAAGAGAGGTTTCGCAAGTTAGAGCAGGGGGACCGCTCGGTGGCAGATTACGAACAAGAATTCTCCCACATTATCGACTGCGTCCCGGATATAGTAAAGGATGACTGGGACAGGGCCGATTGGTTCTTGCGAGGACTTCGGCCGGGAATCTATAAGGCCGTGCAGATACTAAAGCTCACGACCTTCGCAGAGGTCTTCGACCGAGTGCTATGGGCGGAGCACGGAGACGCCCACGTTCGGGAGAAGCGCGAGTTGATAGCCGAGTCCAAGGACAAAGGCAATAACTGCCAAGGCGGCAGCTCGGGGGGACAGTTGGGTTCCAAGAAACCCCCGAAGTATCCGCGGACTCAATCCAAGGGTCGCAGAGCGCGACGGTGTGTCATTTGTGGAGGTGACCACCCGGTGTCGCGTTGCGAGAAGCGTCAAGGCAGGTGCTACCAATGCGGGCAACCGGGGCATTTCGTACGCGATTGCCTGGGAGGAGGAGCTTTGCCTGCCCCATCGATTGCATCGGCACCGGCGAGTTATGGAGTTCCACCGCGGCGGCGTCGGCGGGACGTGCTTCGACTCCGCGTCAACCCGAAGCGACACGATCGGCCCCGAGCGGACGGGTGTTCGCCGCTCAGGTTCAAGCTGAGGAGCCTGCTGAGGCGGAGGAGCATCGCCTTGTGACAGTTATGGTTCTGATTAATGAAATTCGCTCTTGGGCCATATTTGATACTGGAGCCACCCATTCATTTATTAGTAGATCATTCGCACGCATGCATGACATACCCATAGAGGTGAGTGACAAATGGCGAGTTGAGGGCCCTGAGTCGACGTTTAACACCTACACGGAATGTTCGTCGTGTCCAGTACAAGTGGGCGATTGGATAATGCCCATCAGGATGCTAGGGCTCAAGAATCTTATAGAGTATGATGTCGTACTAGGCGTGGACTTGCTCTCGAAATATCACGCAACGATCGACTGCAAGAGCAGGGTGATTACGTTTCGTGAGCCAGGACAGAAAGAGTTCACTTATCAGGCTTGTCAGAGCTCGTGCTTCATCGCGACGGTGTCAGCGACGAAAGTAAGGAAGTTGGCCAACAGCGGTTGCGCAGCCTACTTGGTGACCGTTGTAGAAGTGGACCGAGTAGTTCCGATCTTGGAGGAGTTAGCTGTGGTTCGGAAATTCCCAGATGTATTCCCTGCGGAGTTGCCGGGAATACCGCCGGATCGGGAGATCGAGTTCGTCATAGATTTGATTCCTGGTACCGCGCCAATTTCGAAAGCTCCGTACAGAATGGCGTCGACAGAATTAAAGGAGTTGAGGAGTCAGTTACAAGATCTCCTCGACAAGCAATTTATCCGGCCAAGTGTATCACCGTGGGGAGCCCCGGTGTTGTTTGTGCGGATGAAAGATAGATCGTTCCGACTCTGTGTGGACTATCGAGAATTGAACAGAGTCACAATCCAGAACAAGTACCCACTTTCCCGAATCGATGACTTGTTCGATCAGTTGCAAGGGTCGTGCGTGTACTCAAAGATAGACCTACAATCCGGCTATCACCAATTGAAGATCAAGCCAGAAGATGTGCAAAATCGCGATTTGCACGCGGTATGGGCACTACGAATTCACAGTCATCCCATTCGGACTCACGAATGCCCCGGCGGCGTTCATGGATTTGATGAACCGTGTCTTTAGGGAGTTCTTGGATCGATTTGTTGTGGTCTTCATAGACGACATATTGATTTATTCTCGTAGTGACGAGGAACATGCCGAGCAACTGAGATTGGTGCTTCAAGTCCTTCGGGAAGAGAAGTTGTATGCTAAGTTAAAGAAGTGTGACTTTTGGCTCCGAAAAGTCGCATTTCTAGAGCATGTCATTTCTGCAGGTAGAGTATCTGTAGACCCGAGGGAAGTTGAGGCAATCAAGGATTGGCCACGCCCGACGAATGTCACGGAGGTTCGAAGCTTCGTGGGCCTGGCGGGCTATTATAGGCGGTTCGTGGAAGGATTCTCCAAGATAGTAATTCCACTTACTCACCTAACTCAGAAAGGCACCAAGTTTATTTGGAGCGACGAGTGTGACCGGAGTTTCAAGGAGTTGAAGGAAAGACTAACTTCGACTACGGTGCTCGCTCTACCGGTGCAAGGTGAAGACTTTGTAGTCTACAGTGATGCGTCCTATTCGGGTTTGGAGTGTGTCTTGATGCAGAACGGGAAGGTGATCGCTTATGCGTCCCGTCAGCTGAAGAGCTATGAGGAGAACTACCCCATTCACGATTTGGAGCTGGCGGCGGTGATCTTTGCTTTGAAATTATAGAGGCACTACCGTTACGCCCAGACCGATCCCTTTGCCGGCCCGGGCCCGTCGAACAGATGCCGAACTGACAGAGTTTCCCCTGCCTGCCCAATGCTCAACACAAGTACAATTCAAAGAGTATGAAAAGCACAAGCGAAAGCATACACAAATGGCTTACACGAGGGTAAGCAATAGCCAAGTGAAAGAAAACTAAACTAAACAACTATTATAATCTCATGATAATCACATACACTTACTCTTTACATCATTACCTTCTTTTCTTCCCAAAACATTTACTTACATTTAACTCATTCTTTGCTTTATACATTAAGATCTTCAAATGCAACAGAAGATAGGAGGGTATGCTACTAGCAAAACATAAAGCTCAGGTAGTCTCTGTCTATGGCGCGATACCTTTACCACGGTCGCACTCTGGCTCGCTCGGTCCAGGCTCTATAGAAGGAATGGGGTGAGAACTACAACAAAGTTCCCAGTGAGCTCGGCCCCCAATCACACCGACTTTCCCACTAGGTCTATCTCAGGCATAATTTGAAAGAATAAGCAGATAGTAGCCAAACTATAATGCATAACAACTAATATGCCTGAACAATAATAAACATGCTCATGCTCAACATAATAATGATGATAAATGCTCGATCTCAATCTCGATACCCAATCTCATGGCTAGTCCGTAGGTTTCGCCGCTCATAGAACCCACCAACTCAAATCCCAGTATCGGGGAGACTACTACACCCGACGGGACCGTCCTCTGGAATGACTCCATCCCAGTGGTGACCAACTCCGGAGCGCACCGCTCGAGGGAAAACTACCGCCCCCGAGCAAGGACTTACAGGCGAGTATAATCAAATCCTTAACTACAAGGATGTAATCCAAATCCATTCCTTAACTTTAAGGAAGCCTTGCACAATGACCCTTAACTATAAGGTTTCGTGTCATTTGTTCACATTCTTTGTTCTTTGCATTCTTATTCTTGTTTTTATTCTTGTTCTTTTCATCACACTAACTCTAGTGTTCTTACAACTCACTAATGCCACTCGATCTATATGTCACAATTGTTCTTGTTTTTTAACCACTAGGTTCCTTGTCTCAATACATGCATACATAGGGTTCAATTCTTTTTCTTTGTTCATGACCATTTTCATTGCAGCTTAACTCTAAGCATACAACTCATACTCATTTACCCTACTATGCACAGAAAGCACTATAACACATATGCTCAATAAGCGACATATAGACATAAAGAGAAGTTCAGTATCAGTGGAAGCACCCCCACTTTATGAGTTTTCTAGGATGCTCGAGTTCAGTTTTCACGATCCTCGGCCACCTATTTCCTTATCTGCGGCAAAATAAAGCCGAGTTAGGCTTTTTGCACATAACTTTTCGTAGACTTTTCGTTTCGACGAACCGTTCGCTCGAGCGAGTCGGAAACGTCCCCAATTAGGTTTCTAGAGGGTCAATTTGATCCAAGAACCTTCACAAGCTAGAGTTCCAATTTGGTGCCCTAGCTCCAACACATATGCCAAAACCTTGGTTTCGATGTCAACGAAATACGAAAGAGAACTCCTTGGCATCAAGTAAGTCCATAAAAACAATCCTTAAACAATTCTAAACCCTACTTAGGGTTCCACCATGAAAGAGAGAAAAGCTTACCTCAAAGCTTTCCTTGCTCTTGCACCTAGGGAGAGGAAGAAGAAGCTTGTCTCCTTCTTGATCTTCTCCTCCACCAACTTCTCCTAGCTTCACCTCCAAGAGAGAGAGAGAGGGAGAGAATCCTTGAGAGAGAGAGAGGGAGCTCCTAAGCTTCTTGGGCAAAAAGAAATGAGAGAAAGAGCTCTCTTTCCCTCACATATAGCCCATATATTGCATAAATGCAAATAAGCCCCTCAACTTGTATCTCAACACAAAGCCCAATTTGGGCATTTTTCGGGTACGGGGACCGGTCTCCCTAGTTGGGACCGGTCTCCAAGAGCTCTTCCAGAGACTTTTCGCATGTGGGGACCGGTCTTTACCAATGGGGACCGGTTCCCGTACGCGGGTTTTCCAGGACTTAACCAAATTTTCCACTTTTTCAAATTCTTCGCACACGAGAGACTGCCTCCACTTTGAGGACCGGTCCTGCTGGGGACTGGCCTGTCCCACGTGGACCGATTCCCGTACGTTGATATTTTGGGACTTAGCCAATTTTTCACCCTTCAAAATCCTCCACGCAGACGGAGACCGATATTTGCCAATGGGGACCGGTCCCGGAGAGCTAAACCTGCATATTTGCAGATTTTCTCGATTTCTTCTCTTTTTAGCTCTCGAAGATCCCCTACAATACACTTTTTGCATTGTAGACGCCTTCGGCCTTTCCGAAGCACTTCATCATCGAACTTTGATCATTTTCACTGAAGTTCGACATTCGTTTGTCGAGATTTCGGTATGTTACACTACCTGTATGGTGCACATTGCGAGATCTACACCGACCACAAGAGTGTGAAGTACCTATTCACCAAGAAGGAGCTGAATATGCGACAACGACGGTGGCTAGAACTATTAAAGGATTACGATGTCAATATCCTTTACCACCCCGGGAAAGCGAATGTGGTCGCGACGCGCTGAATAGAAAGTCGGCGGAGAATCTTGCCACATGGGTCACGAAACAATCGCCCTTATGGCTAGATATGGAGCGAATGGACCTTGAGGTGGTTACTCCCGAGGTTCCGGCTCAGTTGATGATGCTCGTTGTCCAACCGACCTTGTTGGAGAGAATAAAAAATCTGCAACCCGCGGACCCAAGTCTCCAAAAGGTTCGGCACGACATCGAGGAGGGTCGTGGCGGCGACTTCACTTTAGACGCCGACGGTGCACTTCAATTCCGAAATCGGTGGTGCGTACCAAACGACGAGGAGATCCGAAAGCTAATCCTACAAGAGGCCTATCGGTCGCCTTATTGTGATCTCCCGGGAGGCACCAAGATGTACCACGGATTGAAAGAGCATTATTGGTGGCCAGAAATGAAGGGTGATATTGGGCGCTTCGTGGCGAAATGTATAGTAAGCCAGCAGGTGAAAGCGGAGCGTCGATTTCCAGCGGGGAAGCTTCAAAGCCTTTCAATCCCCGTTTGGAAATGGGAGGATATCTCAATGGACTTCGTGGTTGGCTTGCCTCGCTTGACGGGTGGCCACGATGCAATTTGGGTGATTGTGGATCGATTGAACAAGTCGGCACATTTCTTGCCGATCCACACCACCTGGGCAGGAGACAAGTTAGCGCAGGTTTACCTCGACGAGGTTGTGAGGTTACACGGGGTGCCAAAATCGATCGTCTCGGATCGCGACCCCCGGTTTACTTCACATTTTTGAAAAAGCCTGCAGGAAGCCCTTGGCACACGACTCGATTTCAGCACTGCATTCCATCCTCAAATAGAAGGGCAAACAGAGAGAACCATTCAAACTCTGGAGGATATGTTGTGAGCGTGTGTCATCGACTACAAGGAGAGTTGGTGTAACCACCTACCAATGGCCGAGTTCGCCTACAACAATAGTTATCATGCTAGTGTAGAGATGTCACCATTTGAGGCTCTTTATGGGCGGAAGTGCCGATCTCCTATACATTGGATCGATGTAGGCGAAAGCGCAGAGTTCGGCCCCGATGTGTTGCGAGAAGCGGAGGAGAAAGTCCGCATTGCTCGCAAAAGATTGCTCACTTGCTAGCTCAAGACAAAGAGAGTTATGCCGATAAGCGCCGTCGAGATATAGAGTTTGCGATGGGCGATCGCGTGTTCTTGCACTACAACAAATATGGTTTGTTCCATCACTTTTTTAGCCAGCGGTTATGCTAGCTAAAACTATATTATACCAGCATTTTTTATTTTTTCTATAATATTTAGTAAACCGCTGGCATAGTGATATTAATTTTTATACACTTATTTTATTAGCATGTTTTATGGCCAATAAATTGGCCTCCATCTCTCTCTCTCTCTCTCTCTCTCTCTCTCTCTCTCTCTCTCTTTCTTCTTCTTTTTTTTTTTTTTTTTTTTTTTCAAATCAGAGCTTCTCCATCTCTGAGCTCCACCACGATCTCCCCTGCGTGCTGAGCTCTCCATCTCTCTCTCTCCCCTGCGAGCTCAATCTCCACCACAAGCTCTCCCTCTCCCCTCTCTCTCTCTCTCTCTCCCTCTCTCTCTCTCCCTCTTCCCCCTTCTCTATTCGAATCCATACCCCCCAACTCATCATTCCCCCATCTCTCTCTCTCTCTCTCTCTCTCTCTCTCTCTCTCTCTCTCTAGAGCTCGAAGAGCGACAACAGTGGCGGATTGGGCGCCGGTGGTGGTGGGGGTGGTGCTCTTTGTGCTCCTCTCCCTGGGCCTCCTCTTCGAGTTCCCCGGCACCCGCCGCCCCCCTCGACTTCGGCGGCTTCCGCACCAACGGTAAGGCCGTCTTCTTCCACACCCTCATCTTCTTCGCCCTCTTCTCCATCCTCATCGTCGCCCTCCACGTCCACATCTACAACGGCTAGGGTTAGGGTTAGGGTTTCTCTTCCCCCGGGGAGCGATCGCCGTGGGTTTAGGGTTTCGAGGTAGGAGGTCTCTCTCTCTCTCTCTCTCTCTCTCTCTCTCTCTCTTGCTTGTTGTGATGCTGTTGTTTATGTGATTTTTGCGGCATTTAATCTGAAAATTGTAATTAAAGAGACGAGACTTGTTTTGTGATGATGCTGTAAAATATCATCTGATGCTTCTAACTTTTAAATTTTAGTTTTTTTCAATTTGAATGTGATGTTTGTGATTTGAATTTGAATTTGAATTTGATGTTTGTGATTTGAATTTGATGTTTGTGATTTATTAGGTAATAGAATTTAAATTAGTTATAGCATGTTATAAGTAGTTTATAAACACTTGTCTAGTATTTAACTGTGAATATATTATGTGAGTTATGTGACATATATTTTAAAATTGGGTTAATTTCATACAAGTCCCTACAAGTATAGTGAATGGCAAGTGAATTCTTCTTAAGTTTAACTTTCATATATTATGTCTAATGTTTTCAAATATATCCCTGTCGTTAAATTCTGTAAGAAAAATTTAGTTAACCCTATATTAAATATTAGGTAAATTGCATTGTTACCCCTGAACTATTGGTGAAGTTTCACTTTACTCCTCAAACTTCTGTGCTATTTATTGATCTGTGCGAGCTTTGACTCACCGTATTTTTTAAAATGTTTTCTGAGGCGTAAATTTGGTGATTTGGGCCTGAAATGATATAACTGAAGTGCATGGTGTTTGCTTTGCTCTTCATTTGAATCCAAAATCCCATTCTATAAGCTTGATGAATCGTGCTATATGTAATTTTGAGGATCGGATTTGATCCGGAATTGTTTTCTTTAATCCATTAATCGATGTTTGATTAGAAGGATGAATATGAAGCATGTGAGTACTTGATTATCTCCCCTGAACATTTTGCTTGATTGCATATATCACTGCCCGAATTTTGAAACATTAAAATAAACTTGATGAATTTTGTAATTGTTTCGATGAATGCAAATGGCTCAAATGTCCCTCTTTCTTTGAGTGCTTGGATATATTTAGGATTATTCAAGCTATTTGACTTTCAGTTGATTGAGGATTATTAAGAAAATTTATTTGACTGAAATAATGACCAAGTTTGTTCAATTTACTTTAACTGTATTTTTCAGGCAATTATGATGTATTTCTTTTCGGACAAATCATTTTAAATGTATTGACTACCGACGGCCATTCTTAACACAAATTATTTTCAGGCAGTTAAAGTAATTTGCCATTCTTAATATTAACTGTATTTTTTGTTTTCTCAGCATTACTGCTGGTTTGAATTCCGAAAGGAGTGTGTTTAAAGTTGCATTTCACAATACAGCATTTGTCTCATATGATACATTTGGTACATGTCACAGTTCAACCCCTATTAAATTTTCAACCCCGATCCTCTTTTTTTGTCTGTCCGATGAGCTGTTTGGTTTTGTGTACATTGAGTAGTTATTGTCCATCGTCGGGATCGTCAGACTATAATTCTTTTGACAGGGGGATGATAGTGAGATTGAAGTGCTTAAATTTCATTAGTGCAAAAAGTTTTCACTGATCTAATTATTCATCCAACTGTTTCTAAAATAAAAGACTTCATGTGTAAATAGACTTTGTATAAGACTAACCTATATACACAGTAAGTTCTGATTCCACTCTTCATGCTGTTAGGTGCTAGGTTTGATTTTGATTGGATGAAGAGTTGAAAGAAGCTGCTTCTGATGAGGAAGTAAAAACTGCACTTGCAAATAAGATTAGCAGAGAGCGGATTGGACATGAGGCATTTTCCCCTTCTGTTTTCTCTTCCCATATCAAATTTTCTGTAGCACATAATTTTTTCCCCAGTAGATATAGATTTAGAGATTTAGATTTTAAAAAGGCTATGCCCTTTGCCTTAAATAATCCACAGTACTTCTGTTGGTATTGTACATATGTCAACCACTAAATGAGCTGGCAATACATTTGGTTTGTGATGAGAAGAGAAGATAAGTGGGAGTAGGGCTAGAGGGTGAATGTTTAACATTAACATAAGACGTTGTTTTGTGATAACTTTGTTATTTATAGATGGACTTCAGAGGTCATCTTTGTTTGTTGATACTTGCTTTGTATTTGAACACTTCAATTTTTCTTTGTTCCACTAAAGAATTGGGAAAATTAAGTAGATCTATTTGCCATAGTGATGATGATTGGTTATCTATACCATTTTGATTTTGGTAATACCAGCTCGACTAGACCACAATTATATTTTGTCCGTTAGTCAGACACTTGTTATGAGACTTAAGAGTCATAAACTTTGCAGGTTCCTGTTGCGAGTTACATCATTCGAGATTCTCTAAAACTGAAAGCTTGTGATGCTGAAATGGTATGGCAACCCCTAAGAACGCTTTGTGAAGTTTGCCAAGGGGAGGCTTCTTCTATGATCTTTAGCCAATTTTACTCCATTGGTTCATCATCAATTCTAATCTTTTTTTACTTTCATTTTGACGTGTCATCGACTTGTAGGTAACAAACTTACACGTGGCCTGTGAGAAGTTTGTTGATCTAACTCCTTTTCTGGAGTCAAATGAGGATCCAGAAGCTTACTATGCTGATTTGTTTGGCTTTTGTGCACTGTCATATATATATATATATATATATATATATATATTATTGTCTTTTTATGTTACATGTAATTATTTTATGAAGCAAAATAGTAATGTGCGCGCTTCTGTTGGCAATTCTGTCTGTGTCATCTAATACTTTCTTCTTTTCTACAAGTCCTTGCTTTGATCTGCAAGTTACTGCTTTTTTCCACATAATTGTTATTGATACTTGTTGCAGTTAAATATCCCTTTGTCCTGTATCTTACGTTTGAATTAATATAGGTGCAAGGTGATGGGGTTATAGTAGCTACTCCTACTGGAAGCACGACTTACAAAACAGCTGCAGGAGGTTCAATGGTAAGTTAATCTTGTTTCTTTGGATTGTTAATCGTGTTTCTTTGAATTTACTTGGATTTACTTTTCAATATTGGTTTTCATACCAAAAGTGGAAGGCGGTTCTTCTAAAAGCTGAATTTCTTTTCTGATATGAGCATTTTCATTGGGTAAAATGCATCTTAGTTCCTGTACTATCCCGATATTGAAAGCCTTCATCTTACTGTATGCCACTTTTCTGTTTTCCCCTCGTTCGTAGCTCATTGTTCTTCGATATGTCTACATAGAACAGTGCTTATTCTGACAATTTTCGTGTTCTATTTTGAGTGCTGTTATCTATTTAGCTCTGCTGCTGTAGAGCTGCCAATAGATCGGGCTTGAACTCTGCCCTAGCCTTAGTAGATCTGAGTGCAGACCAGTCCGGGCCTGACTCTGACAATCAAGGCCCAGGGCTTTTCCCAATGTAGCCTACACTCTCGCACACACACACACACACACAAACATACAGCCCTTTTGGTAATAGGCCCTCCTTAACCCAGCCTGAAAATGGCTTGGCTTGCGTGGGAAAACTTTTAATGCATGCATGTAACTATTTTGACATAATTCTTATGCAGGTCCACCCAAATGTTCCATGCATGCTGTTTACTCCAATTTGCCCACATTCTCTGTGGTTTAGATCTGTCATAGTTCCTGATTCTGCACAACTTGAACTAAAGGTGCAGTACTGGAAAGAGCTCTCAACTGCAGTACATACATACTAAGTCAATTAATATAATTCAACTTGAACGATGAAGTCATGCCTTTAAAGCTCCTCTCAGTGAAATATGGTGACTAGAATCCTCTTCGTTTTTGTATCGTCTCCCTCGTTATGCTTCAATTTCGTAGAGACTCTTTAGGTTTACCCATCCGATTGGCGATTGTTGCTGTCCTAGGATGGCGGCTACACTGCACGCGAAGATCAACCGGAGGAAGCTCGATAAGCTCGACATTATCAAGATATGGTGAGATCTCTCCTTGTTTCCTCTATTCTCATGGCGGAAACCCTCGATTTGATCTGAATTTTGGTTAATCTCGTGTTTAAAATCTGATTGTAGTGAGGAAATCCTGAATCCCACAGTTCCGATGGCTCTGCGGCTCTCTGGAATTCTAATGGGTGAGCGATCGAAATAAATCTAAGATTAAACTCGTGTCATTAGTTAATTTAATCTCATCTACTGCTGTGCGTGTTGTATCCTCGACCTCAGGTGGTGTAGTCATCGTCTACGAGAGGAAGGTGAAGCTCCTTTACGGTGCGTTCTCTGCTTTCTCTCTCTCTCCTCTCTCTCTGGTTTTCTAATTTTTATTTATGAATCCACTTTCTATACTTTGCAGATGATGTGACTCATTTTTTGGTAATTTTGTAATCTTCGGTATTTTCTCCTTATTTTTTCCTGATTTTTAAACCTCCATGTGATCTATTTGATGTTATGTTCGGTTTCTAGAACTTGATCTTAGGTTAAAATTCTTCATACAAACTGAATCCTAGAATTAAATTTTAACCAGGTAGAAATTAACGAGGCGTGGAGGGTTAAACCAGCCTCCGACCCCACCCTTCTCCCAAAAGGGAAGGCACAAGCCAAGAATAATTGCCCCCTCACCCTGTGCCTTCTCCTCCAACTTTTAGTTGGCAAGTTATGATGATTTTAATGGGAAGTGATGGAAGGTAAATAAAGGTTAGGGGAGTCGAATTCTGGATAATAGATGGAAAATTCTGTATGTTTCTCGTTAGGGGACAAGGACTAGGGTAGTTGCATCTCTTTTTCATTGTCTGCATGTGCCAATTCTACTTCCTCTCACCGTCTCACCGACAATTGGGGTCCACAATGCTCTTATATGATAATTTTGAAAGAAAAAAGCACATAGGTGATTTATTAGTAAAACGATCCTATTATTTATAGTGGCAAGTTTGTTGAGTAGTCCACAATGCTCTCTCAAATTTGAACTTATTAATTCAAAACAATCCTATAATTATATACATAATTATATATGTATATAAGAAATCTATATTTGTATCCGTAATTGTTCTTATCTATCCATTCATTTGCTTTTAGGATCAGTCTGTTTTCTTCAGTTAGATTTTTGAATTTTTTTATAGTAGCAAGTTTGTTGAGTAGAAAGTACTTTAATAGATGAAATTCAATTTTCGATACTTTTATTTTTTGCTATATGTTACTTATGATAGATTTTCTGTTGGAATGAGCTTATGCAACTTGTATGTTTCAAATTTTTTTTGTTACAGATTGAAGCAACAAGGAGGATTTGACGTTCGCATTTCAAGATTGTTTAGTCGGAGCTTTTCACTTTTCTTTTTCTTAGCTTTCTAACATTTGTGGTCAAATAAATTTTTTATTGTATTGATTTCTATTAGAACATAAAAACTTGTTTTGTTGCATTTTATCACTCTAGATCATTGTTTATTGTTTTGTTTCAAGAATGATTGTATCATCTTATTGCAATTTAGTAATATGACTCTTTATTTATTTTCGGATATTACAGATTGTTGGTTCTACAATTAATATCAAATATTGGAAAAGCCCTATTGTAATTTGTAGATATTAGTATTTTTTTTTTCATATTAGTTTCAAATTGCCAACGGTCAAAAACTGTCGGTACATGCGCTTTACGCAAGTGTTTTTCTTGTAGTTTTAACGACGGTTTAATAACTGTCGCTAGAGATCATCTTCTCCAGTGGTTAGTAAAAGTGCTGGGAAAAGGTTATACCAGCATAGGATATTGTAACGGTCATCTACACTTTTACCAGCAGTTTTAGAACTGCTGGAGCAAATATTACCAGCAGTTTTTGTATTCTATACCAGCAGTTTTGGCCGCTGGTATATGTTTATTTTTTTGTAGTGTTGAAGGTTTCACCGATGCGGGGTGTGAAGCGATTTGGAGTGCGGGGGAAGCTAAGTCCCCTGTATATCGGGCCTTACGAGATATTGGAAGCGAGTAGACACGATGGCCTATCGGCTTGCCTTGCCGTCGAAGCTCGCCGATGTGCATAATGTCTTCCACGTCTCCAACCTTCACAAGTACATCCATGATCCGGAGCACGCGATGTTGTATGAACCGCCGGAACTCCAAGAAGACTTGAGCTACGAGGAGTTCCGGTGAAGATTATCGCCGAGAAGTGTGAAAGCTTCGGAATCGAGAAATTCCCTATGTGAAGGTGCGGGAGCAATCATGATGATCGCGAGACCACCTGGAAACTCGAGGAGCTGAGAAAAGCACCATCCTCACTTGTTTGAGGAATAAGGTGAGAAATTAAGTTAAGTTGGGAAATTTATTAATTTCGAGGACGAAACTCCTTTTAAGGAGGGGAGGATGTAAGGATGTGAATTCTCGAAATTCGAGAGTTGCACTCCGTCCAAAATTGACTAATTGTCAAGTAGGTATGCTTCGAAAAAGCCAAAGATGCCTAATGCACCAAAAGTGCATCCGAATTGGAGTCCACGAGAGTAAATGCGAAAATTCTGCATTCTGGCAGAATCTGCTCTTGGGGACCGGTTCCCGTAGGTGTGGTGCGCGAGGAAATCCTCTGCGCACCAATATTGCTCTCGGGAACCGGTCTCTGGCGCGAGATTGCTCTCGGGAACCGGTCTCTGGCGCGAGAGACCGGTCTCCCTAAGCAATAGGGTCCCTGTGGGGACCGGTCTCCGAATTAGAGACCAGTTCCCGTACGCGTCCCTTTGAGAGCAAGCTCTCGGGGACCGGTCTTGGTGGAGGGACCGGTCTCAATGGTGGAGACCGGTTCTCGTGCGCGAAAATGGGCTGATAGAGAACTCAGCTGCAGGGGGTGCTCTCGGGGACCGGTCTGCAAATGGAGAGACCGGTCCCTCTGGGCGAAAATTGTCCAGACAGCCTGGGTTGAGAAAATGCAAAGTAGAGGGGCTTTTACGCAAAATGGCATTAGTGAAGGGGTATAGAGAAAATAGCTCTCTTTCCTTCTATCATTTTCACCCTCACTCCCATCTCTTCTCTCATTTCTCTCCCTCTCTCTCTAGAAGGAAAAGAAAGAAAAGAGAATGAGAAGAAAGGAAAGAAGAAAGAAGAGAAGAAGAAGATGAAGGAGAAGAAGAAGAAGGGGATCAAGCTAAAGAAGGTTTGGAGCATCTTCCTCTTCCTCTCCTCACCTTTGGAGCTAACCTAGAGGTAAGCTCTTGAACCCTAGCTTATAGAACTTAGGGTTTTGGGTTTTGATGCTTAGAAATGGGTCAAATGGACCCTTAGTAAGCTTCTAAAGAGATCAATCCCTAGTTCTAGGGTTTTGATCAAGTGGGTTTGCTAGTGTGCAAGCCTAGGGCTCCAAATTGAGGTTTTACTAAATAGAGGGGTTTGATTTCAATTGATGGATTGTAAACCTAATTGTTAGGTGTCTAAACGCGTTGGCGAAGACGGAATCTCGTTTCGTCGAACGGGCTAAAAGATAGGAGCAAAACGAGATTGTTCGGGTGTCGTTACCACCAAGGAGGCCGAGGTTTCGAGCAAACAAGGGCCGGGGAGTGTTCTTAGCACGTCAACATCTTACAAAAGCATTAAAAGCTGGGGGGTGCCTTACCGAAAACTTCGACACTCAAGTAAAAATTACTTACTATTTTCATTTTAGTTTGCCACGGAGATCAAAATGCCTTGATAACCTTCTTTGCTCCCTTAAAGAGGCAATTTCCAGCATGGCATATTTTCCATTAAAAAAGTAAAAGCGAAGCTGGAAAAGAAAAATTAAATTATCTATGACTATATGAAAACCTGATACCACGACTGAGTTGGAGCCCTCGACAAATATTAACCTAATTTCATGTGCCAAAACGATAAGGCCATTTTACCTTACATCATCCGATAGTTCGGGGGATACAGAGATTTCATTAATACAGCGGGCCTAATTCCCACGAAACTCTAGGGAGATGTCCAAACTCATTTCAAAATCTCCAACTTCAGCCAAAGGGTGCTTAATTAAGTTAAATCAATTTGATTTTAAACAATTTAAAACCTCAAAAATAAATGATAAATTTCAAGAAAAACAATAAGAAAACACATTAGAACTAATAATAATTAGTAAAAGATTGTCAGGCTCAAATTCATAGATCATGTTAAAGAATCAAGATATTTTCATTCAACTTAATTTATGCACCTTGTTGAAACTCTATTGTTTACTCAACACTTCCTACATGCATAGAATTTAGCTCTACAAAACAACTAATCCGTTTAACTAGTTCAAAGCCGTTTAACTAGTTCAAAGTGGAATAAGCCAGATTTCTCAGAGACTGATATTTTGAAAGAGCTCTTTCCACCATCACTCATCACCATACTATGAGAAATATTTTGCATAAGAGGATGGGCATGACATTTGTTTATAAAATATGACTATATAGGGTGAAATGATTTCACGCATAAATAGCATTTCAGACCAGCATCGCAATACAAATAAGCAGCATTCAAATCAGCAGAGTAGCAAAAAAAAAATTGTCTAACAAGTCTCTATTAGTATCGACGAAATATTACGTACCTAGACAAGTACTAAATAGACCCACTTCTAAATCAAAATAGTAATAAATAAATCAAAATATAACTTCAACTAACTTGGAGCTGGTTTAAGCCGGCAAAGGGAAACACTAATTTCACCGCATATTCCATACCAGGCTTTAGCTTGAAAAGTTTGAGCTCTAGTTTCAACATCAACCTTACAATCCTCGGCTAGAAAAGTGATATTATACGAGTATCCTGCTACAACGATACAAGTTGCCTTCTCTATCTTCACAAACTCATAGCTGGTACTCTACATCACAAAAGGATTTGAAAACATAATTTATTAGAACAAAAAAAAAAGGAAAAAGAAAAGGAAAGAACAAAGAAAAGACAATTGAAACATACATTTTCCTCATTATAGTGCTCGATTGCTCGTTTTTGCACATTTGATGAGACTTTCATCTTCAAAATTTGTTAGTGCCGTAAGACCAAATTCAAACGTGTCTGGAGATGGATCAACATCAAATCCCTATAATCCACATATAATTATGATTATTATTGAAGAATCGATAAAGTCTACAGTAAAAAATATATTTCAATCTCAAAAAGGGGACAACGACATAAGTAATAAATACCTCGCTCTCCTTAATTTGTTTATAGTATAAAGCCCACTCTTCTCGGGTCCTCCTGCGTTTACCGTCCGGCCGACGTAATCATCATCTTCACCGTATATTCATAAACTCTTCTATCCTTCTCCTCTGTCTCTTCGTTGGCCTCTTTTCTTTTCTCAATTTCTGGCAACTTTTGACAGAGTGCAGATTTGTCTGATTCTAACTTCGGTGTCTTCTCTTCAGAAGAATTTGTTGAAACTTCACCACAGATAACACTAGTGCCGCATTTCAAATTAAAATAAAAAGTTAATTATACAGATAGAATTCAAACATATCGCTTAACAATTTGACAAAACAGAGTGGTGCTTAAAAGTTACAAACTAAGCTCTACCAAAACCAACATTACTATTAAAAAGAAAGAAAGAACCAAGCAATGATCCAGTGTCTCTATGCTCATGTGATATAATCAATGAAAAAAACTACAATCACTCGCCTTTCGGAAACAAGTCTAGTACTTGGTTCCAATCAGGTACAATATCAAGTCCTACAGGCTGACATGTTCAAGTGAAGTACCATTGCCGGAATTTTTTAATACTAAAAGCAGAAAGATATCATATCAGAATTTGTTTAACCACAAGCTAGCTATTTTATAAAGGCAATGATGAAAAATATAAACGACTATCCTGCAGAGCCGTAGCATAATAAGAGTAATCATCTCCAGACCCCAAACCAAGAGATACAGATGATTAACACATATATAAATACTCGAATACTCACTAACTATTAGCGCATGCAAATACTAACAAAAATTGACCACCATCAAGGCCTACCATCGATCGACGACAGAACCTGGTAACGTATGATAAGTGAACAGAGAAAAAGAAAGATGAATGCGGACAAAAACGCTGACGACACGAGATCTGAACAAATTTATTTTAAAGAAGAAATCAATGAAGGACTTGGAAAATCCAATTATCTGGGGCAGGACGTCTAAACAAATTTATTCTAAAGAAGAGATCAATGAAGGACTCGAAAATCTAGTTACCTGGGGCATTCCGACATCGCGGCTTGGTTGGGGCAGGCAGAAATCGCGGATTGGAGGCGGAGAGACAGAGCGAGCGAAGAGTAGATAGAGCGAGACAGACGGACGGAGAGAGAGAGAGAGCAAGTGGTGGGGTTTTTGGGGAGTCGGACGTCCTTGGAGGAGAAATTGACAGGAGCGATGTTTGGAAAACAAAATAAAAAGGCAAATGGTCCGCGATTCCTATTAGAAATCGAGTACTTATTATTTAACCGTTTTTGCGGTAAACTAGGATTAGATTTTGCGATTCTTAGGTTGATCACGACGGAGTCATGTTAGAAGTAGGCATGTTCAAGTGATGTGAACAGATCGAATTCAAGACGGATTTTGAAAAATTCCAACTGAATCCAATTCCAAACTCAAAATTTGGACTCGAATCCGAATCTATCGAATTTTAAAAAATTCATATCTTGATTCTGATCAAAAATTCAAAATTCGAACATGAAATAATTATTCTCTTTTTAATATTTTAAAGTATATTATATTAAATCTAAAATTTTAAAATACAAATTCAAATATAATATTAAATTTTTATATATATATTATATATAATGTAAAATAAATTCGGATTCCAACTAGGTTCGGATTCGCTAGCTTTTACATAAATGGATTGCGTTGCGGCACGCAATCTTGAATCATTCAATCCTGCTTTCCCTCAAAAACCGGGAGTTAAAACAAAAAAAAAAACGAATTGTATTTGTCGATTCCTATTAGGAATCACGAATCACCGGCCATCGCCTCTATTTCTCCTTACAAATACCTCCGACTTCCCAAAACCCCCACATCGAAGGGACGATTCCAAGCCGGCGGACGACCCTCAAACGTCCTCTCGCTCTGTCTCTCTCTCTCTGTCTGTCTGTCTCCCTCTCTGCGATTTCCGGCTGCCCCAACCAAGCCGCGATGTCGGAACGCCCCAGGTAACTACATTTTCAAGTCTTTCAATATTGATCTCTTCTTTAGAATGAATAAATTTGTGAAACGTTTGTGTCCGCATTCATCTTTCTTTTTCTCTGTTCGCTTATCATATGTTACCAGGTTTTGTCGTCGATCGATGGTAGGCCTTGATGGTGGTCAATTTTTGTTAGTATTTGCATGCGCTAATAGTTAGTGAGTAGCCTAGTATTTATATATGTGTTAATCATCTGTATCTCTTGGTTTGGGGTCTGGAGATGATTACTCTTATTATGCTACCGCTCTGCAGGATAGTCGTTTATATTTTTCATCATTGCTTTTATAAAATAGCTAGCTTGTGGTTAAACAAATTCTGATATGATATCTTTCTGCTTTTAGTATTAAAAAATTCCGGCAATGGTACTTCACTTGAATATGTCAGCCTGTAGGACTTGATATTGTTCCTGGTTGGAACCAAGTACTAGACTTGTTTCCGAAAGGCGAGTGATTGTAGTTTTTTTTTTCAGTGATTATATCACATGAGCATAGAGACACTGGATTATTGCTCGGTTCTTTCTTTCTTTCTAATAGTAATGTTGGTTTTGGTAGAACTTAGTTTGTAACTTTTAAGCACCACTCTGTTTTGTCAAATTGTTAAGCGATACGTTTGAATTCTATCTGTATAATTAACTTTTATTTTAATTTGAAATGCAGCACTAGTGTTAGCTGTGGCGAAGTTTCAACAAATTCTTCTGACGAGAAGACACCGAAGTTAGAATCAGACAAATCTGCACTCTGTCAAAAGTTGCCAGAAATTGAGAAAAGAAAAGAGGCCAACGAAGAGACAGAGGAGAAGGATAGAAGAGTTTATGAATATACTTCTGGTGAAGATGATGATTACGTCTGGCCGGACGGTAAACGCAGGAGGACCCGAGAAGAGTGGGCTTTATACTATAAACAAATTAAGGAGAGCGAGGTATTTATTACTTATGTCGTTGTCCCCTTTTTGAGATTGAAATATATTTTTTACTGTAGACTTTATCGATTCTTCAATAATAATCATAATTATATGTGGATTATAGGGATTTGATGTTGATCCATCTCCAGACACGTTTGAATTTGGTCTTACGGCACTAACAAATTTTGAAGATGAAAGTCTCATCAAATGCGCAAAACGAGCAATCGAGCACTATAACGAGGAAAATGTATGTTTCAATTGTCTTTTCTTTGTTCTTTCCTTTTCTTTTTCCTTTTTTTTTTGTCGTAATAAATTATGTTTTCAAATCTTTTTGTGATGTAGAGTACCAGCTATGAGTTTGTGAAGATAGAGAAGGCAACTTGTATCGTTGTATCAGGATTCTCGTATAATATCACCTTTCTAGCCGAGGATTATAAGGTTGATGTTGAAACTAGAGCTCAAACTTTTCAAGCTAAAGCCTGGTATAAAGTGCGTGGTGAAATTAGTGTTTCCCTTTGCCGGCTTAAACCAGCTCCAAGTTAGTTAAAGTTATATTTTGATTTATTTATTACTATTTTGATTTAGAAGTGGGTGTATTTAATACTTGTCTAGATACATAATATTTCGTCGATACTGATAGAGACTTGTTAAACAATTTTTTTTTGCTAGTCTGCTGATTTGAATGCTGCTTATGTTTTGAACGATATTATTACATTACCCTAGAGAGTTTTGTTTTGTTTTTTTTTGTGTGTGTTTTTGCTAGTTAATTTTACTTTGTTAAACTTTTATTTGTGTTGGGATGCTGATCTGAAACCTAGTTGGTTAATTCGCGAATTATTGAAAATTCGAATTAAACGGTCGGTTTACAAATTTTTCCCAAAAAAAGAAATTATTCGCAAATTTTTTAGCCAGTCGAATTATTCACGAATTATTCCCGAATTATTGAAAATATAAATAAAAAATTTATAATTTTTATTTTTAAATATAAATTATCTTATATTTTATATTTTATATTTTATACTTTATACAGAATTCGTTTTTTAAGCCGAATTTTTCAACGAATTTAAAAATTAAAAAACAAATTTTATGCTTATTATGTCCGTATCAAATTTTTGTCGAATTCGAATTAACTAACTATGATCTGAAATGCTAGCTAGTTATGTCTGAAAACCTTTCACCCCATATATTCATATTTTATAAACAAATGTCATATTTTATAAACCTTTCACCCCATATATTCATATTTTATAAACAAATGTCATGCCCATCCTCTTATGCAAAATATTTCTCATAGTATGGTGATGAGGGATGGTGGAAAGAGCTCTTTCAAAATATCAGTCTCCGAGAAAGCTGGCTTATTCACTTTGAACTATTTAAACGGATTAGTTGTTTTATTGAGTTAACTTCTATGCATGTTGTATTTACTGCAAAGAAAATCAAAGCCGCAGTGTCTTTGGAACTACTATTTCTACTAACATTTTAGCAGTAAGCTGGTAAAACATCACTTTTGGAAAGAGGTTTTAAAACCTCTAAACTTAATTAGTAGTGATTTTATTCTACCATAGGATGAAAGTAGAGTTTTCAAAATCTCTTTTGAAAATATAGTTTATTATACAGTATCTAATAAGTCAGTACTTTGGTAAATATTTTTATGTGAAGAATAGTTTGAGAATAATTTAAAGAAGGGATAATTGCCTATATAACCCTCATACGTTTAAAAATATCCGATTTATCCCTACTTTTGTTTTCTTTCTAAAATACCTCCCATATGTTCTACCGTTATTGCAAAATACCCCTGCAGTTATCTCCTGTTATATCTACCACAGTTAAAAAAAATTAAAATGCTAATTTTGCCCTTAGCTTAAAGGCAAATAAGTGCTAATTGATGACAGTAGAGGGATATATTAGAAAAGATCAAAAGTCAAAATATATTTTATGCCCCTAACTTTAATGGCAAATAAGAAAGACAGTGATAGTTAAAGGGTAAATTTGAAAGGGCAAAATAGTAAGTTTACAAAGATAACAGAGTTAATTAACAGATTTTAACTCTAGGGGTATATTAGAAATAGGTTGGAACGTAGCAAGGGTATTTTCAATAATAACCTTCTAAGAGAGGTAAATCGAAAAGTCGAAAACTTTTCAGGAATATATAAGCAATTGCCCCTTTAAAGAAAGAAGGATATTGGGAGGAAAAAAGTCATTACCTTGGAGTTTTCTTGTGCTCTCCTATCGGCGCCTCTTACTCCCGTCACCGTATATTTCCACCACATACTTTTGCCAATGTTAAAATTTAAATTAGCATTCAACGCATTGTCTTTCAGAAGCTGTAGCACTATCGACAAGTATTTCTTTTGCTCCACATCACTCCAAGAGTAAATCAAGATATCTTTCGATAAAAAAAACACCATAAATCTGTCAAGTACAGGATGGTTGTACCATTTATAGTTCTCATCCTTCATTTCACATATTCATCCACAATCGGAGTGCCAAACTGAGGCAAGAGTGTGGCGGAATAGATAGCTCATCTACCCTTCACTTAGCCAAGTTTTAAGAACCCAAGTTGATATTGTACATGTTATATTTGGTTTAAATTTGTAGTTATCTAAATTGGAGTTAAATCATAATGTATTTGGGATTGAATTTAATTTGGCATATATGGATTATAATTAAGAGTGTAATTCTAGTTGAACTCGAATTACACTCTAGTTAGGAGACATGTATTATATATACATGCTACGGCCAAGTTAATGACGCTGCGATCAAAATTAAGAGGCCATGCACTAATTAAGTTTAGATTGCTGTGTATTCTATACAGCTCTAATTAAGGGTTGCAAATTGCAGAGAGCCAAGCCGCCGCAATCCTAATTAAACCCATGCCAATTCTGTACTGCTTTGGGTCTTGAGGGGAGCCGTGTGGGTGCTAATTAGCTTTGTGCTAATTAAGGCTCATTCCGTAGTCCGTACAGATTAGAGAGAAGTTATCTTGGAATTTTTTGTATGGACGGCGTTCGGCGTTTCGGATCTAATTAAGTTTTGGTATTTTGAGAGATCTTCTTGTACTCCGTTTTTTTGACATTAATAAAGTATTTCCGCCGTCGCCTATGACGAGGCCATATCACGTAATAGGCTTTTCCACTTATCTTTTCTTTTTTCGCATTAAATTATTTTCTGGATTTATTTTTCGCGACATTAATCCTAACCTAAATTATAATAAACGGGACGTCAGTTCCAATGAATCCACCGCATCAGGTGAAAATAGCATCGAAGTTGTCCATGCGCATGGATTTATTCTAAGATCCCAATAAAAAGAGAAAAAAAAAAAGAAAAAGAAAAAAAGAAAAAGAAATCCACATATTACTATTTTGGAATTGTTAGGTGTCCCTGCACCTGCATGCGTTCTACAAATGGAAACATGCTTATGAAACTTGTTGGGAAAACTAAGTTCCGTCAAAACTGCAGAGTTCTCCTTTTGGGCGAGTCCCAAAACTTACCAAAAGTAGACTCCACAATTGCTGGCCTGGGCCCCATGCGGGCCCAAATTAACTGGGCCCTCTTGACCGTAGTAGTTCACTGATCCAGAACATTTGAGTCGTACAGGGCCCGTGCTTCGTACGCGGCCCAACATTTAAATGCGGCCGGAAAAGTGGAAAGTTTTTAGTTTTGACGTAGAAAAAAAAAACAACTGAGACTGGGTTATCCATGAACCCCACGACAAGTGATAGGCTCTCCTTTTATTATTATTATTATTATTATTATTATTATTATTATTATTAAAAATCTACTCTGGACTTTCAAATCTCAAACCTCACAGGAAATTACCACCTATTATAGATTGGCACTACAACAAAAACGGGATATAACAACACTTTTAAATGTCGGTATAGGTCAAAAAAATGTGCTGCTGGACACTTTTAAAAAGTGTTGCTATATGTGGCGTCGCTAGGTATATAGTGACACTTTTTAAGAGTGTCGGTATAACCTAAAAAGAGTGCTACTAATATACCGACACTTATTTAAGCTTTTAGCAGCACATAAAAGTGATGCAAAATAATATTCTAGCAACATTTTTTTTAATTTCAGCGACACTTTATAACTGTCCCATTTTCTTTAAATATCTAAATTTTTCTTGATGCATCACACTTTTTAAAATATAATACCTCTCCACGATGATTATCATTAAGCATACCTTTAATTTTATTCGCCTTGATTTGCATTAACAAATAAAGCATATAAAAGAAGTTTTGTAGTTACACTAATTAATACCAAAATGTCTCAAGATATTATCCATATATCTTTAAACGAGTATTTAGTCAGTAAATCACAGTACCAATAATTTCTAGCTTTTCAACCCAAGAGAATGAGAAATGAAAACAAAAGCTAATAATATCATATCAGATCCAGTCGTAGTGAGCTCGGCAATTAAGATGTTGAACCTACAAATTAAACAATACTAAAATTAATAAAAAATTAGTCAAATAATCTTTTAACATGAAAATCAATTAATATAAATTTAATTTTACCTGTAGGGCAATGAGGTTCTGGATGAATATTACGAGCGCTAAATGCGTCTGAAACCTAAACAAATAATTTTTTTAGTATTAGATAATCATTTCAATATCCCACACTTTATGGTTCAAAAGAAAAGAGATTGCCCCAAAATATCAATTCACTTAACAATGGATGGAAACATGAAATCAATTAAGTTAGAGCTGAAAGCAACTAATCAGATTTTGATTAAGAGAAGAACAAAGAGGAAGCAAAAGAACAAAGAGATGCTGAAAATTTTGAGTGGTTTCTAATCCTTGCTTTACATATAATCAATAATACAAAATAGGAATTTTGAGTAACCGGACTTTGTTATGCCTATCTAATTGAAGAGTAACATAACAAGGAATTGTAAAATCATCCACAACAGTGGTGTGGGATTTCCAATAATAGTCAAAAATGCACAATGGTCAATAAATTTCATGTTTCCTTTCAATACATATGTGATGTACATACAGATCTAGATTTAGAAAGAATAACAAGACACTAGTGTTCTGCTGAAGAAAGTAAATACTTTTAAGTCCAGTTAGGTAACAATCCAATAACATGAAATTGCACTCTAGTTAACACACATTACTAACCAGCAACAAGAAATGGGTTCATAACCTGGTCAAATAGATTTCAGTTCAACATTATATCCCCGTAATAATGATCTTGACATAAGGTGGATACACTGCCAGAGACAAAGTCAAAAGTTAAACTAGCATGACCAGCATAACCATGACTGTCGAAAGCAACTCCTTTTGTCTCCCACCGTAATCTAAATCTTACGCTGAATGTGATATAACTTCCCTACCCCAATTTTACAATTGAATCTCGACTTCTAAGAGAATGGAAAACAGGGGGGAAACACCTATTCAAGATTATGCAAATTTCCACCGTACCACCTCTCTATTAAAGTTAGAAAAAGTGAAAAAGAGATACAGGATCTACAAGATTGAACCCAAAAAGTGACAATCTCTTTCTATGAATCATGATAAACATTATATCAGAACATAATTTCTTATTATTTTAATGGGGCACCGAATCTGAACCTTTATGAGCTCAACAATAATCTGCAAATTTAATGACCAGATTCCTATTTACACAATCATTCCTGATCTCGCCGAATTGCAGAGAACAACAAACAATCAAATTAAACTCAAAATATTTTAAGCACCAAAGCTGCAATCAACAAATAATGTAATAAAACCACTGCACTAAGTACACAAAATATTACAGCCAAAACCTATTTTGGACCCAATAATCTCGTATTCAATTGTTTCAATTTTACCAAATTAGATACAATCCACACAGCAAAACCCCAATTATCAAATCGAGAACGAGCTAAAATGAAACCAATAAAACCTAAACGATTTCGATCACAAATGCATCATCCAAAGATCACGTCCTTAGAAATGACTACCCGAATCCATCTTAATTTAATAACGATTTGATCGATAATGATTTGTAACTTTATCCTGTTTCAACTATTGCAAATTATCCTATTATAAATAGAAATCGTCCAATTCCATGCCTATTCAACCATTTTGACCAAATCAAAGCTAAGAAATCTAATCAATATACCAAATGCCGAACACTAAAGCATGGAGATTCACCATTTGGGCCTGTTTGGTTCATGATTTGTAATATTTTGAAAATTCTCCAACAAAAATCGAAAGGAAAAGAAAATGGAAGTTGCTCGGCATCGAAGCCACGAAGCAAACAAACATAAATTTAAGCAAGAAAAAAAGAACTCACAATTTCCTTAGAGCGCATAGGCCTTTTAAGCTTTGAGTTAGTACCAAAGTTAGCCGAACCTGAAGTATTTCTTTTCGAAAATTTTCCAGTACCACCTATCTCTTGGGTATTCGGTTCAACTGGCATTAAGATCTGCAAAAAGAAGAAACAAGCATCTATGTATGAGAAATAAATATTTCAAGAATCATATAAAGCACTCCAATCAAATTAGATAAGCTTAAATTCACAAGTTAAAAAGCAGTTGAACAACTCAAATCACTTAAATCTAAGAAATAGATTATGGATAGCTGCATGAGTAGATACAAAAATACGGACTTTCATTGGGGTATAATAACTGAACCTCTTAGAACTGGATAAATGAATTCTTGTTCCTACTAAGGTAGGTTATTCTCTTCCAGAATTTAGGTTATTCTCTTCCAGAATTTAAGCGCCAGATTACAGTGGACCAAGTCAATTCATTTAAACAAGTTCAACAAGCTGCTAATAACTGCAAAGCCTAGCCGAAAGAATCAAACTCGGTGAACTTTTTATGAAGAGAAGTATTCTATAGGGGGACATAAAGTATATGGAAAATATCTCCTGACATGCTCTACATAAACTTTTGGCAACTAGACAATCTGATCCAAAGTCTCAGCATTATCACGCACAAGAATGCAATTCGTCAAATAGACAAATATACTTGTTTTGAATATTGTTCAGTTTTTGAATGTTGATTACAATTTGATTCTTTCAATACAAAACTGATTAAAGTGAAAAGCTGTTGAACTGGAAATTGCATCCAAGTCCACACGCTCCACAATCACGACCGATATAGTCAAACCTGCATGAATGATATTGTGAAGCATGAATAACTTGAGCCAAAGTAACAGCATGTATTACCATACAAAACTTCAAACAAGATCTGCTCAGAGAAGTTTCTTACTTATCAACATCTATTCCAGTACGACCATTAGCAACAATGTCATACAGAAAAAGTTTCTCTTATGCACTCTGTACAAACATAAGTTTTCATCAAGAAAGAAAAGAAAAACAAGATATTTACATCTAAAAAAATAGTGAATAAATGATAAAAAGCATATATACGCCTAGAATTTATTTTGAGCTTATTAGTTCTGACAACTTAGACCACAGTGTGTTATTAAGTTTTAAAATATCATACTAAACTGTGAAACTTACCAAGTTGCTTCAAATCCCGCAACCTGAATGACATGATGCAACAAATAGTAATCAGAGTCAGACAGCACATCTATTTCTTGAGGAGACATCAAATAACTAAAAAAATTCAGTTAGCTTTGGAACTGTTCAGTGTCGATGAACTTCAAACTGAGCTGGAGTAATAATGAAAAAAAAGGTTATATAAAATAGTGAAAAGCACAGATATAAAAGAGATCAAAATGAAAACCAGCACCGGAGCCTGAAAACCTTCCACGCACGGCCCGATGCACAGTCGGACGGTAAGATAAGGCCGGGCATCAAATAACCAGCTGCAAATAAACGAGGCAGATGTATTAGTCATATCATCCAGTCTCCATGTGTGAGGCAGATCCACCAGGCGTCATTCTCCCTACTGTATAGAGCTACTTGCAGCACGATGCTCAAACGCTGGGCGCCACTTCTCTCTTCGCTTTCGATCCAAATGAGGAGGCTGATAAAGCAAATTAAATACAACTATAATACTACTACTAATTTACTACTACAAATTTGCCACAAACCTTGCGGTTCCCCATTTGGGACTTCCCCACTTTATAAGGATAAATAAAAAGGAATCAACACCAACAAATACAAGAAGAAAGAGATGCAACGACATGAAGAGGAATAGAGACCAACTGTGACAACAAATTTGAGCAGAACTTGATAGAAATAGTAAAGCCACAATACCAAACTAATTATAGAGAAAACACATCATTACGGAACAGCGTACGGCAAATGCTGCGTGTGCGTGATTCAACGTGATTCAACTTGTAACGTAGCTATGATGTAAAAAAGAATAAATTGATAGGTTAGCCTCCTAGTGGTTAGCTAATAGAACATAAACAAATGAACAGCTACACGAAGTTATTGTTACAGCTTGGTCATTTTCTTTTGTAATCAACATAACGAAGTCAAAGGCATCAAATTTTTTACCTCCGTTTAGATTAGGCCCGTTGCAACAGAGAATTTAATTATTTTTGGGGGGCAAACTTAGACCGGGCACGCCAAATCAGAACCCCAATTCACAAATTAACTATTAAGGGATCAAAAGACACACATGGTAATTCAACTAGAGTTCACATAGTAAGGAAACTACAGTTTTTGTTGCTCAAGATAATTGCGTTTAAGATATTTGACTATGCCAAATACAAGCCAAAAGCTTTGAAAAGAAATTAGCAAAACCTAAAGCAAAAGCAGCGTAGTTAGTTAGGGCAAATAAGCAGTCGAGGGGCTCATTATGAAAGCATTAATTTGCTTAACACATAAGAATTAAGTTGGAATTGCTTTTATACCTCAAAGATTGGGCCGCAGGATTAAGGAAATTTAGCAAAACCTAAATCAAATACAGTATATAAGCAGAGTAAATAAGCCACTGAAGGGCTCACTGTGAAAGCATTAATTTGTTTAACAAAAAAGAACAAACCTTCCACGCATGAAAACCTTCCACACACGATCAAAATGATCTCAGAGATCAAATTCATAGCTAATGTTATTACAAGAATAAACACGAAAACCTTTCGCGCACGATCAAAATGATCTCAGAGATCAAATTCATAGCTAATTCTATTACAAGAATAAACACGAAAACCTTTCGCGCATGATCAAAATGATCCCAGAGATCAAATTTGCAGCTAATTTTAAAAATCTCCGAATCGAATCAAACCCCAAAAAACGCAAAAAATGTTAAATATTTATTGGCTAAAGAGATCCAAAACCTATGAATAAACCTGAGAAGCCCCACGACTCGTCATTGATGGAGATTTTTAAAGTAAAAGGAATTGGATACAGCTACGATTTTGAATGTAACTAGTTTTTAGAGTAATGGTAGATCTCACAGTTAAGTGATTCTTCATTCCCTGTTGTAGAATTTGAGATTGAGAGCTCTTACCAATGGATCGAAGCACCGAATCGAGAAGCCGCACTGCTGAGGGCTCGGATCGGATAGCCGGGTCGAGGATCGTCCTCGCGGGGCCAAGAAGGTCAGGGGCGATAACGAAGGCGATTTGGGGATGAGTTCGGAGTTTTGAGAGAACGCGGAGGATGAGGGAGGAGACGATGAGTAGAGGTGAAGGAGAGGGGGGAGAGCTCGAGCTCGGAGAGGAGGGGGTGAGGGAGAGGAGTTGAGGGTGGGGGTGCTCGTGTGAGGTCGACGCAGGGGAATGTCCGGTGGAGTGGCATCGGGTTTGGTTTGGGTTTGGGTTTGGGTTAGGGTTAGGGTTCCATTTAGGGTTTCGACGGGTTTGGTGAGGGGAGGAGGTGGTGAGGGAAGAAGAGGGATACAACCCCAGGATGAGACCGATTTTTTTTCTTTTTTTTTTTGTATTTCAGGTTTTTATTTGGGCCTTGCAAATTTTTTTTTTAATTTTAAAAAATTTTGAATATATTTAAAGCACTTACACTTAAGTGTCCCAAGAAAGTGTCCCTATAACCTAGTTTTGTTGTAGTGTGGTCAATTATTTTACTAGAATATAATAGGAATGAATTCAGTCAAAATGGGTCGTGCGCTATACGAGTCTATATGTATTGGTCCCAGCAATTCGACCAAAATTGGGCCGCATTAATTCACCAGCCAATTGACTTACCGGGCCGGGCTATATTTCGATATGGCTTTTCGAGTCCAGTCACTTCGAGTGCGCGCACCCTCCCTCACTAATCATCTCGTTTGCTTCAAAATAATTATTTTTGTGGGTTGTCGCTTGCAAAGCGTCTGGGTTATGCGCACACGACGGTAAACGTATCACAGTGATGTTTGGGCCGCTATTGGGCCGGTGTTGATTCGCTGGTCAATAAGTTATTAGGCGGGGGCTTTCCGAGTCTGGTCACCTGCGGTGCGTTCACCCCCTGCAGTGATCGTCTCGTTTCCGTCGAAATAATATTTTTCGTGGGCTTTTGCTGACAAGACATCGGGGTTATTCACGAGTGGCGGTGAGCGTATCACCGGGACCAGAAGGCGATATGATGACGCGTTACGGTTATAGCATGCGCGGTAGCAACGGGGTGTCAGGCGCTCCTTTCGAGCCCACGCCCTACATTAATGGATGGATGCTTGATTAGTGTATTGTCACGTCAAAACTGAAAAAGTTTCCTTCTCCTGTTTCCTTTTCTTTTTCTCATTATTCTCTTTTCCTTTTCTTCTTCTCATTCTTCTTTTTCTTCTCTTCTTCTCTTTTCCTTTCTTCTCCTTCTTCTTTTTTTCTTTTCCTTCTAGAGAGAGAAAGGGAGAGAAATGAGAGAGGAGGAAAGTGAGGGTAGAAATGAGAGAAGGAGGGAGAGCTATTTGCTCTATACCCCTTCACTAATGCACATTTGCAGCCAAGCCCCTCCACTTTCTATTTTCTCAACCCAGTCTGCCTGGGTTGTTTTCGCACAGAGGGACGATCTCTCCAGGGGAAGACCGGTCCCCGAGAGCCTCTCCCGCAGGTTGGAGCTCCCAGCCAGCTTCTACGCGTACGGGAACCGGTCCCTCCACCAAGAACCAATCCCTCAATATGAGACCGGTCCCCGAGAGCTTGCTCTCGTGGGACGCGTACGGGAACTCGTCTCCAATTTGGAGTTCGGTCCCCACAGGGACCCCATTGCTTAAGGAGACCGGTCCCTCGCGCCAGGGACCGGTCCCCGAGAGCAATATTGGTGCGCAAGGGATTTTCCTCGCGCACCACACTTACGGGAACCGGTCCCTCTTACCAGGGACCGGTCCCCGAGAGTCTGCATAAGTGCAGATTTTCACACTTTGCTCTCGTGGACTCCAATTCCAATGTACTTTTTGAGTTTTTGATGTCTTCGGCCTTTCCGAAGCATACCCACTCAACAAGTAGTCGAATCTGGACGAAGTGCAACTCTCGAATTTCGAAAATTCACTTCCTAACAAAACGAGACCATTCAGACTTCGTTACTACCTAAGAGGCCGAGGCTTTGAGAAAGCAAGGGCTGGCGAGTTTTCTTAGGACCTCTACCACGTCGTGAACCACTAAAAGGTGGGGGGTGTCATCCCGAAGCAACCGAGTACCTTATTATGTCTTAGAACATACATAATTTTAACTCTTGCATGTTGCATTGTAGGATTGCATGTTTAGCCATTTTCTTATGCTTTCTAAATAATAACATAGTGTACATGGAATACTTGGTGAAATGGATAGGTAAGGATTGGGTCGGAACATTGGATCCTATAGTGCTAAAGAAAAGAGATGGACTTGATGGTCATTGGTGTCATAACGAGTGGCATATAAATGATAAATGAACAAAACGAGTGGCATTAATGTAGTATATTTGACACTAAAGATTTGAGAACTTAGGGATAGATGGATTCCCTAGTAAATGACTCGTGAACAATTAACTTAGTAAAGCTAAGTACCAATGTATGATTGTCGGAATAGGTGAGTTTCGAGAGAGTTGTTGGCCCTAATTCTTAGGGTATCCTCACGTGGAGAGGATAGATCAAGCTCACGGTCTGTTATTGGGGTGGTATAGACATCCGAGGTGGTCTAGCCATCCATGTCGTCGAGTATTCCGGAGTGTCGGGCGATCGGGACATATTTGATGTCCACAGACAATCCCCTGTGGGATGTTAATGTGAGGCGTAGGCAAACCCAAGGGTTTCGCCACGGATTGGGTAAATGAAAAATTAACATGTCATTAAACAATTACTTATTGAACATAGAATGAACTTGGTAGCATGATAGTAAACCATTACTATATGATGCATGCATTCATATCCATGATTATGGGCATAGTAGCATAGTTTTCCTAGTATCGCATTTATAGTTTTTAGATATCTATCTAGTTGTTGTTACTTTGCCCACTTGGACCTAGTGGGGAGATCGGCAGAGTCGGCGGCCGAACCAACTCGGAACTATGGAAGATAGTTCTCACCCCACTTCATTACAGGGTCGAGTGCGGGCGCGCCGGGCGAGGACCGCGGGAAGGGCATCACGCCCGAGCAGTAGATAGACAGCTTTCCTTATGCATTAGATTTCCTTTATGTATCTAGATGCTTTACATTTTGGAGTATTATGATGTATTTGATGAAACATGTATTCATTTTGAAAAAGAATGATGTAATTATGTAAATGAAAGCAAATGTGATGTAATAGATAGTAATTCTCTCTTTATTCACTTGTATTATACTTGTGTTACTTGCTCTTAGTTGTTGGCACTGTTTGTACCCGTAGCTCGTGTATGTTTAGAATTTAAATTTTCTGGGTAAATTCTGGTACACGACTTTTTGTTGAGCCTTGGGCGGACAGGGGAGGTGCTGTCCATCCGGCGTCCGTTCGACGCGCCCGAACCGGACCAAATTGGTAGCGATCCCGGGGCGTGGGCGTGACAGCTGTGGTATCAGAGCATTAAGAGCAAGTGAAGAGAGAGTCTAGGATGACCTAGGAGACCCTAGGATGGAAACCTTAAGGCTATAGGTGCGTAAGTGGAACGTGAATCTATACCGAGCGGCGGAAGTTAATTCGATTGGGTCGAAGGGTTGATATGTCTCTAGTAGTTGCTAGAGATTGATTCAAGTGGTATGAGTTCTTATCTTAAGGTCGTTGTGTTGGCGGCCGACAACATGACGCCGAGAGTCGGGAACGAGTACACTTGCGAGCTTCCGCCTGATTCTTAATGTTGATTCGTTATGTGCCGAAATTGCGAAGAGTGATGGTTAAGGTAATTAACCAAATTGTTGCGTTTTCAGGAGCTATGGCACCTAAAGGACGCCCCCGAAAGGGCACCACTTCGGCACCGCCTCCCGAGGTGACAGAGCAGGCGACGGCCCCTGAGCAAGCGGGGCCAAGTGAAGTGCAACAGTTGCAGGCGCAAGTGACCACCCTAGCTGGACGGTTCGAGCGGCTCCAGGAGCTGATGGATCGGCAGCTCGCCGCGACGACGGCGACGGCAACTGAGGGCCGTGATTTACCCGTGCCCCCAGCACGTGTACCCGAGACGGCTGAGGGTGCGGGTATAGCGGCAGTTCCGGTGGCTGCGCGTCCTCCGCCGGTAATCGATCCTGAAGCGGCGTCGGGTTCGGCAACCCCCGATGCGACGACTGAGGAGGTGGAGAAGGAGCGCGCATTGGCGGCTCTTGTTAAGTTCAACAAATTCAATCCGCCTATCTTCGAAGGCGGAAAGGTGGAACCCGAGATAGTCGAGTCATGGATAGACTCAATGGAGACCCTCTTCGACGATTTGAGCACTTTGGAGAGGGACAAGGTATACCTCGCCACTCATTACCTGGAGAAGGCGGCGAAGGTATGGTGGAAAAGAGTGAAAAGAGATAGGCCTTCTGACCTTCCACCGATGCTATGGGAGGAGTTCAAGAGAGCAATATTCGCCAACTATTTCCCCGACACTGTGAAGCGGAAGCTACATGAGAAGTTCCGCAAGTTAAGACAGGGGGACCGCACCGTGGCGGATTATGAGCAGGAGTTTTCCCACGTCGTCGACTGCGTACCCGATGTGGTGAAGGATGATAGAGATCGGGCCGATTGGTTCTTACGAGGGCTACGGCCGGGGATCTACAAGGACGTGCAGATTTTCAAGCTCACGACCTTCGCGGATGTTTTTGAGCGCGCACTTTAGGCCGAGCACAAAGACGCCCACGCTGGGGAGGAAAGGGAACTACTAGCCGAGTCGAAAGACAAGGGCAAGAAATGCCAAGCCGGCGGCGCGGGGGGACAAGCAAGTTCCAAGAAACCCCCGAAGTATCCGCGGACTCAATCCAAGGGCCGTGGAGCGCGACGGTGTATCATTTGTGGAGGAGACCACCCAGTGTCGCGTTGTGAGCAGCGCCAAGGCAAGTGCTACAAGTGCGGGCAACCGGGGCACTTCATTCGTGATTGCCGGGAGAAGCTTCGCCTGCCCTATATACTGTTAGTTATATGCCCTATAAGCCAATCTCTGTCATAACTTAAAGGGATAATATTAGTGTACTTTTCTTTCATGATTAAATCTGGCATTCTTCATTCATACTATTGCCAAATGCATATTTGTGAATCTTCCATAGAAATAATAGTAGAATAATTAACTTTCTAAGAAGTTAGAAATGTGAGACATATATTCTTCTGTAATTAATTCTTAAATGCTCCCGATTATAGGATTATCACGAGGCGGTGGTAAATCCAGGATAGATCGATGTATCTTTGTATTTCCCTTATGGGATGACGAGCTTCAATTTATTAGTTTGGTGACACTAGAGTAAGCATATAGGAGAATGTTGGAGAACAATTGTACTTAGCGTGACCAACTATAAACAATCACATGGATGTCTACTCACTCGTCAGTGAATTGTTTTATACTGTAATAGTGTGAGTGATCCTTTGACCTGAGGCACCACGGTTATCTTGCGTGTGGGTTATTGTAGTTTGACTGTGTAAATACTTATACCCTAATCATGGGTTAAGTCAACACATGTTGGTTGCGGTGGGTCATACGTGGAGGTAGGTGTGTGTCAAGATGGAATCTATCACCATCGGTAGAGAGGTTATTGTCCTATGCTATCTGTTTTACAAGTCCTTGGCCAAGGCAGTATGATTTTACGGAAAAGGAGTTTCCATATTAATTGTTAATCAGATAAGGCATATGATTGAGTAATGTGGTTTGACGAGTTATCCATAACCTCGACTCAATTGGGACAAGTGATAGAAGGATTTTATCACACGGTAACTACACTTAAAGGTTCTGTCTATTGTTAATTCTATTTGGATTGCCGCGATATACTGCTAGGTGTCACTCGTGGATTGTGGGACTCATGAGAGTAATTAAGATAGTTAATTACACTCAGTTTGGAGAACCAAAAATGTTTTGGTCCATCGAGAAGAGTTCCGATGGTGACACTAAAAGAGTTTAGTGTCACATCTCACTACCAAGTAGAATTGAACCTATGTGGTCACACACAATAAAGGATGCGTGTGATCTAGTGCTTGGAGAATTAATAGAGACTATTTTGCTTAAGTAGCAAAGTAAGAATTTTTTTGCTAAGGTGATTAGCAAAAACTCTAATTGCAAAAGATGAAATTTGTGTAGAGTGACTTAATACTAAATTTGATTTAGTACGAGGGCTTATGTGCAATAGTTGCAACAACTTATGAAGTGAAAAACTCTCTTCGTATTTAATCCTTTTATTAATTGTTAATTAGGAGATGACGACAATGAGGGAGAGAGAAAGAGAACGAAACTATACATATTAATTGTACTATTAATGGAGAAGAAAAGTGAAAACGTTTTCCTTTCCTCTCTTCTTCTCTACGCACATCAAATGAGAGAAGTTAACTCTTCTCTCATTTATGGTGAACGTTTTATTTCTTTCTCTCCTCTAGACGTTCTTTATTAATTAGTGAAACGAATGTTTCATTAATTATGAGAACGCTCCTCCACCTTTGCCTCGTCTTTTTGCCCCGCCTATAAATAAAAGCATCTCCCAATGATGAATAATCATAGGTGATTTGAAAATAGATTACAACGCAAAAGCAAAGTGCGAGAGAAAGAGAGAAAATTCTCCTAATCATATAAAGCTCTCTTTTAATCATAAGAAAGTGGTCCCCTATATTACTTGGTCTCTGTAGTTAATCCTCTTCAAATTGCTAGTATAATTTTGAGGATTAATTTTTCTCCACATTGACACAAGAGATCACGAAAAGAGTTTGGAGATTACACTGTGATTGTGTAAAGCACAGATCCGGAGCGACCTTGTGTGGATACACATAGAGGCGAACACTTATGCGGCTCAAAGGACCGAGAAGTTCGATTCACATCAAGTGAAATAATTTCGATAATTTGCACAGTTATAAATTCAAACCCTTCTTCTATTTAGATTAGAATAATAATTTTGTGTGTCACACGAGATGATCTTGGTACATATATATATATATATATATCATAAATGTTATGATATTAATGTATACATGATTGGATCATATTTTATAAATAAAATTTATTTCCGCTGCATTAAATGCACATGCAGATGAATTCATTTCCTTACATATACTACATCAGCGCCGTCGATTCTGGCTCACTATGGAGGAGTTCCACCGACGGCTGTGTCGGTGGGACATGCTATGACGATGCGCCAACCCGAGGCGGTGCGATCGGCACCGAGCGGACAGGTATTCGCCGCTCAGGTCCAAGTCGAGGAGCCTACCGAGCTGGAGGAGCATCGCCTTGCGGCAGGTATGGTTATGATCAAAGGAATTCACTCTAGGGCCATGTTTGATACTGGGGCTATACATTCATTTATCAGTAGAGCATTTGCACGCATGCATGACATAGATATACAGTTGAGTGATGGTACATGACGTGTAGAGGGCCCTGAGCGGGATTTCATTATTCGAAAGGAGTGTTCGGCGTGTCCAATCCAAATAGGTGACTGGATAATGCCTATCCGGGCGTTAGTACTCAAGAGGTTGAAGGAATTCAATATCATTCTAGGAATGGACTGGCTCTCGACATATTATGTGACGGTGGATTGTAAGAACAAGGTACTCACATTTCGGAAGCCAGGATAGGAGTTCACGTATCGGGCTTGTCAAAGCTCGTGCTTCACCGCAACGGTGTCAGCGACGAGGGCAAGAAAGTTGGTCAACAGCGATTGCGCAGCCTACTTAGTGACCGTTAAGGAAGTAGATCGAGTAGCTCCGACCTTGGAAGAGCTATTAGTAGTTCGGGAGTACCCCGATGTATTTCCCGCGGAGTTGCCGGGGATACCACCGGATCAGGAGATCGAGTTCGTCATAGACTTGATTCCCGCTACCGCGCCAATCTCGAAGGCTCCATATCAGATGGCGTCGGCCGAACTAAAGGAGTTGAGGGATCAATTGCAAGATCTCCTCGACAAGCAGTTTATCCGGCCAAGTGTATCACCGTGGGGAGCCCCGGTGTTATTTATGCGAAAGAATGACGGATCGTTCCGACTCTGTGTGGACTATCGGGAATTAAACAGAGTTACGATCAAGAACAAGTACCCACTTCCTCAAATCGATGACTTATTCGATCAGTTACAGGGGTCGTGTGTGTACTCAAAGAGAGACTTGCAGTCCGGCTGTCACCAATTGAAGATCAAGCCGGAGGATGTCAAGAAAACCGCGTTTCGCACGCGGTACGGGCACTATGAATTTACGGTCATGCCTTTTGGGCTTACGAATGCTCCGGCGGCGTTCATGGACTTAATGAACCGTGTCTTCAAGGAGTATTTGGACCGATTTGTCGTGGTCTTCATAGACAACATATTGGTCTATTCTCGTAATGACGAGGAACATGCCGAGCATTTGAGATTAGTGCTTCAAGTCCTTCGGGAGGAGAAGCTATATGCTAAGCTAAAGAAGTGCGACTTTTGGCTCCGAGAAGTTGCATTTCTAGGGCATGTAATTTTCACGGGTAGAGTTTACGTGGGCAGAGAAAAGTCGAGGCAATCAAGGATTGGCCGCGCCCGACGAATATCATGGAGGTTCGAAGCTTCGTGGGCTTGGCAGGCTATTATAGACGGTTCGTGGAGGGCTTCTCAAAAATAGTAATTCCACTTACCCGTCTGACTAAGAAGGGCACCAAGTTTATTTGGAGCGACGAGTGTGGCCGGAGTTTTAAAGAGTTGAAGGAAAGATTAACGACCCGGTGCTCGCTCTACCGGTGCAGGGTAAAGACTTTGTGGTCTATAGCGATGCATCTTATCTTGGGTTGGGGTGTGTTTTAATGCAAGGCGGGAAGGTAATCGTTTATGCGTCCCGTCAGCTGAAAAGCTATGAAAAGAATTACCCCATCCATGATTTGGAGCTAGCGGCGGTGATCTTCACCGTGAAGTTATGGAGGCACTATCTATACGGTGCGCATTGCGAGATCTATATCGACTACAAGAGTCTAAAGTATCTGTTCACAAAGAAGGAGCTTATATGCGACAACGGCGGTGGTTAGAATTATTAAAGGATTATGACGTGGATATCCTTTACCACCCCATTAAAGCGAATGTAGTCGCAGATGCGCTTAGTAGGAAGTCGGCGGAGAACCTCGCATTGTGGGTGACAAATCAGAAGCATTTGTGGAAAGAAATGGGGCGGATGGACTTTGAGGTTGTGGCTCCGAATATTCCGACTCAGTTGACGATGCTCGTTGTCCAACCGACCTTGTTGGAGAAGATCAAGGATCTGCAACCTGCGGACCCAAGTCTCCAAAAAGTTCGGCGCGACATCGAGGAGGGTCGAGGCAGCGACTTCACTATAGATGCCGGTGGTGCACTTCGATTTCGAAATCGGTGGTGTGTACCAAATGACAAGGAGATCCTAAAGCTAATTTTAAAAGAAGCACATTGATCTCCTTAGAGCGACCACCCGGGCGGCACCAAGAGGTATCAAGGGTTAAGAATGCACTATTGGTGGCCGGGAATGAAGGGTGGAGATGCTTCGTGGCAAAATGCTTAGTATGCCAACAAGTGAAAGCGGAGCGTAGATTTTCAACGGGAAAGCTTCAAAGCCTACCAATCCCCGTTTGGAAATGGGAAGATATATCGATGGACTTCGTGGTCGGCATGCCTCGCTCGACGGGCGGCCACGATGCAATTTGGGTGATTGTGGATCGATTGACGAAGTCGGCACACTTTTTGCCGATCCACACCACTTGAGCCAGAGACAAGCTAGCGTAGGTGTACCTCAACGAGATAGTGAGGTTGCACGGGGTGCCGAAATCGATCGTATCGGATCACGACCCCCGGTTTACTTCGCATTTTTGGAAGAGCACGGAGAAAGCCCTTGGCACACGGCTCGATTTCGGTCTGACATTCCGTCATCGGACGGATGGGCAAACGAGAGGACCATTCAAACTCTGGAGGATATGTTGCGAGCGTGTGTCATTGACTACAAAGGAAGCTGGTGCAACCACCTGCCGATGGCCGAGTTCGCCTATAACAACAGTTATCACGCTAGTGTGGGAATGGCACCATTTGAAGCTCTCTATGGGCGGAAGTGCCGATCTCCTATACATTGGAGTGATGTAGGTGAACATGCAGAGTTCGGCCCAGATGTGTTGCGAGAAGCGTAGGAGAAAGTCCGCCTTGCTCGCAAGAGATTGCTCACGGCGCAGTCAAGACAGAAAAGTTATGCAGATAAGCGCCGTCGAGACATAGAGTTTGCAGGGGCGACCGCATGTTCCTGAAGGTTTCACCGATGCAGGGTACATATGAAGCGATTTGGAGTGCGAGGAAAGCTAAGTCCCCAATACATCGGGCCTTATGAGATATTGGAGCGAGTAGGTACGATGGCCTATCGGCTCGCTTTGCCACCGAAGCTCGCCGATGTGCATAATGTGTTCCACGTCTCCAATCTTCGCAAATACATTTATGACCTGGAGCACGCGATGCAATATGAACTGCCGGAACTTCAAGAAGACTTGAGCTATGAGGAGTTTCCGGTGATGATTATCGCCCGAAAGGTGTGAAAATTGCGAAATCGAGAAATTCCCTATGTGAAGATACGGTGGAGCAATCATGATGATCTCGAGGCCACCTGGGAACTCGAGGAGCTGATGAGGAAGCATCATCCTCACTTGTTTGAGGATTGAGGTAAAAGTTTTTATAGTTGAGAATTGGATTAGTTTCCAGGACGAAACTCCTTTTTAAGGAGGGGATGATGTAAGGAAGTAAATTCTCGAAATCTGAAAGTTGTACTTCGTCAAGAATCGACTAATTGTCGAGTGGGTATGCTTCAGAAAGGCCGAAGATGTCTAAAACCCAAAAACTGCATTGAAGTTGGAGTCCGCGAGAACAAACAGTGCAAAATCTACACTTCTGCAGATTAAGCTCTCGAGGACCAGTCCCTGGCATGAGGGATCGGTTCCTATAGGTGGGGTGCGCTGAGAGAGAGCTCTGCGCGCGCGGATTGCTCTCGAGGATCGGTCCCTGGAGGGAGAGACCGGTCCCCCTGAACAATAAGGTGTCCCTACAGGGGACAGGTCTCTCAACGAGAGACCGGTTCCCGTAAGTGTCCTGCGAGAGCAAGCTCTTGGAGACCGGTCTTAGATAGAGGGACCGGTCTCTCGGGAACCGATCCTTTTGGGAATAGACCGGTTCCCCGTCTGCGCAAAAACGGCGAGAGCACTAGGAACTATGGAAGATAGTTCTCACCCACTTCATTACAGGTCGAAAGTACGGGCGCGAGTGAGGAGGCTAACGGCAAGCATCGCGCCGAGCGATAGATAGACAGCTTTCCTTATGCATTAGATTTCCTTTATGTATCTAGATGCTTTACATTTTGGAGGATTTTGATGTATTTGATGAAACATATATTCATTTTGGAAAAGAATGATGTAATTATGTAAATGAAAGCAAATGTGATGTAATAGATAATAGTTCTCTCTTTATTCACTTGTATTATACTTGTGTTACTTGCTCTTAGTTATTGGCACTGTTTGTGCTCGTAGCTCGTTTATGTTTAGAATTTAAATTTTCAGGTAAATTCTGGTACACGACTTGTTGTTGAGCCTTGGGCGAACAGAGAAGGTGTTGTTCGTCCGGCGCCCGTTCAACGCGCTCGAATCGGACCAAATTCGTAGCGGTCCCGGGGCGTGGGCGTGACAATCGCCCTCGTACTCATAAGTCGTTTTCGATGATAGAGCTTCCGCATCGACGATCCATACCGTTAAACATTATTTACAGCATTTAAAACTTCTATAAATCAAATTTTATAATTTTTCGACATCATTTACCTTCCGATCAACAGGTCACAAATTTGACAATTTTTAATGGCCGATATGGGATGCGGCTAGTTTAACGGTGTAAAAGAATCGAATTTGTTGAATTTTTGATAGAAAATTCTATTATTACCTAGATAAAGATCAATAACTTTGATCTTGAATTGAAGGATCCGATCATCCTTTTTTAGGACGTCGTTCGATTTTGGATTCATTTTATGCCGCTTGATGGACTTTATTATGATTTCAAAAATTTACGAAATTTATTTTCTGTTAGTTTCAAATACTCTAGATCATATTTAATGGAGTGGATCGTCGATTCGAAAGCTCCATCATCGAAAACAACTTATGAGTACGAGGGCTCCAATACTCATAATAGTATAGTAGCCATGACCTATATATATATATATATATATATATATATATATATATATATATATATATATATATATATATATATATATATATATATAAATTTAAATGTATAAATAATGTGAGATGGAAGTATTTGTCACATCAAGTTTTAACCCTTGGATGAGAAATTATAGGGTTAGGATGATATTAGTCGGTTAGAGTTGAATGGTCCCCCTAGGGTTGAGTGGTCCCCACCTGGATTATAGTATTTAATCCAATGGTTAGAAATGGTGAAAAGAATTAATCCAAAGGCTAAAAAGCGATAGGACAAGTGCTCCTATCCTATTAAAAGGATAGTAGCGGACTACATATATATATATATATATATATATATATATATATATATATATATAAAGAGAGAGAGAGAGAGTTGTCTTTGGTATGCTTATGGAAGCACGGAGCTTCACTTTGTTTTCGATATTCGGACTTAGAAACGACGATCGCTCAGATTAGACTTGATCTAGAGTATTTGAAGTACCTAGAAGATAAATTTTGTAATTTTTCGATATCATTTGCCTAGTGATCGAAGAGGCTCAAAATCAATAATTTTAATGACCGTGGTGAGCGGTTGCTAGTTTAATGGTGTAGAAATATCCAAATCATATTAAATTTTGATAGAAAATTCTTTATACCATATAAAACAAGATCAATAACTTTGATCTAAAATTTTAATGTTATATCATCATATTTTGTAAGATTTTTATTTTAGTAGTTGATTTTGAGCGACACCGATCACTGGGCAAATGATATCGAAAAATCGCAAATTTTATTTTCTAGATACTTCAAATACTCTATATCAAGTCTAACGGAGCCAATCATCGATTCGAAAGTCCGAACATCGAAAATAAAGTGGAAGCACGGAGCCCTCCGTCTTCTATAAGCATCTAGTCGCACTTATATATATATATATATATATATATATATATATATATAAATGAGGCTACTATACTCTTATGAGTATAGACCCCTTTACTACATTTTTAAGTTGATTAATGAGATGTGTGGTTAGGATGATGGTGGTCCCCACTTAAAATGATAGTGACACTAAGGTTAAGTAGGTAGTTGGTTGAATAGTATGATCTAACGGGTGAAAATGATCAATGGAATAAATCGAGGGCTAAAAACTTATGAGTATAAGAGGGCTAATACTCATAAAAGTATAGTAATAGGACTACTATATATATATATATATATATATATATATATATATATATATATATATATAGTAAGTCTCCCGTACTTTCGAAAGTACGGAGGCTTCCGTACTTGTAAGTTGTTTTCGATGATAGGACATTCGATTTGACGATCGGCTCCGTTAGAGTTGATCTAGAAACCAAATTTCATAATTTTTTTATATCATTTACCAAGCGATTACAGGGTCTCAAAAATGACTATTTTAACGACCGATGTGGCGCGTTTTTAAGTTCAACGGTGTAGAAGTATCCAAATTACATGAAAATTTAATAGAAAATTCTACTTAACATCAAGAGTAAGAAAAATACTTCCGATTTGAAATTTGAGCCCTTTATCATGTTTTTTATGAGATTTTTATTTTCACCATTAATTTTGAGACTACTCATTCACTAGGCAAACGAAGTCAAAAATATATGAAAATTGGTTTCTAGATAGTTTTAATAGTATAGATCATGTCTAACGGAACCGATCGCTGAATCGGATGTCCCATCATCGAAAATAATTTACAAGCACAGAGACCTCCGCACTTTCGAAAGCATAGGAGCCTAGCTCTATATATATATTGGAGCTAGAATACTTCTAAAAGCAAGTGGGTAGTGCTTTAGAGTTTTTAGCCCTTGGATGGAGAGATGTGAGGTCGAGACGATGGTGGTAGGTGGAATAGTATTTTATCCAAGGAATATTAGTAATCAAGGAGTAGATCCAAGGGTTAGAAACTTAGAAGCACCAAGTGGGTAGTCTTAGTATACTAAAAGTATCTATATATATATATATATATAGTCCGGCTGGTATGGTATTAATAGCACGACGAACTTGGTACTAGTAAGTTTTCTACCCTTGGATTAACCCCTTTGATTAATTTTACCCGTTAGATTTTACTATTCAACCAACCACCCACTAAACCCTAGGGGGCCCACATCATCCTAGCCGCACATCTTTTAATCCAAGGGTAGAAAACTTACTAGCACCAAGTCATTGGTGCTATTAATAGTATTCCTAGTTCTATATATATATATATATATATATATATATATATATATATATATATATATATATATATATATATATATATATATATATATATCCGGGACCAATTTGGTCGGTTCGGGCACGCCAACGCCGATCGAATGAGAGCCTCCCCTGTCCGCCTAAGGCTCAACAACAACGAGTACATGTATAAAGAAATAAACAATACCCGGGATTACATTTCAATATACATGGCTTGCACGAGGGCAAGAAACATAAGCGCAAGTGAAAGTAAACTATCTAAACCATTCACACATTGTATCTTGATTACTTTAAACCAAATACAAAGCTCATACATTTTCTTTACATTCATTCATCCAATATACATTTTCATCTCTCAAGTGAACTTAATACATTTACATCTCAACATAATCTTATTACATTTTCATTCATCAATATAATAAATGAAATATACAAATGGTGTCTCTATACACAATGGTAGAACACTACCTAGAGCATGATAACCATGCCTCGGGCCCCGACCGCCCCGCTCGCGCTAGAACCTGCATGGTTAGTGGGATGAGAACTACAACAAAGTTCCCAGTGGGCTCGGCCTCCAATTACACCGACTTTCCCACTAGGTCTATCTCAGACATAATTTGAAAGAATAAAAAGATAGTAACCAAACTATAATGCATACAACTAATATGCCTGAACAATAGTAAAGATTGCTTATGCTCAACAGGATAATAAAGATGAATGCAAGATCATATTCCATAACCCAATCTCTTGGCTAACCCGTAGGTTTCGCCCTCAACAAGACTCAACTAACCCAAATCCCTATTGTCGGGAAGACAAACCGCTACGACCCGACGGGACCGCCCTCTGGGGAGACAAACCGCTACAACCCAGTGATGTCAACTCCGGAGCTACCGCGCCTCGAGCAAGGACTATATGGTGAGTACGATCAAACCTTAACTTTAAGGATTCCAATTCAATCAATTCCTTGACTTCAAGGAGAACTATGATCAAATGACCCTTAACTCTAAGGTTTTTTTGTCACTATATCTTTCATGTTCTTTACTTGCATTCTTTGACTTGTTCTAGTGTTATATACACTATGATTCTTTACTCACGTTTATTAATGTCACACACACTCTAGTGTTCAATGCATACATGACTATTGTCAATGCCACACACTAACTCTAGTGTTCTTTATTCACATGCATACTTGTTCTTATTCTCATTCTTTGCATTCTTTGTTCTTATTCTTATTCTTTGCATTCTTTGTTCTTATTCTTATTCTTTGCATTCTTTATTCTTATTCTTTAACCACTAGGTTATTTAACCACTAGATTCTTTAACCTCTAGGTTCTTTAACCATTAGGTTCTTTATCTCATCTCATACATACATAGGGTTTAATTCTTTTTCTTTGTTCATAACAAATCTCAATTGCATCTTAACTCTAAGCATGCAACACATAATTCAATTACCCTACTATGCATGAAAATAGCTATAACATATATGCTCAATGATGACGCATAGACATAAAGAGAAGTTCGATATTAGTGGAAACACCCCCCACCTTTTAATAGCGTTCCGATTGCTCGTCGTCACTTGCAATCGGCCTCCCGCGGCGCACGCCGCACTACTCGACCTAATCCATGCGCAACCACCGCACGTCCTTCGATTCGCGATCTAGCCTTCTAGGGTCTTCAATGACTCATCTCTAACCTTCAATTAGAGAACAATAGGGTCAAATGATATCAAACCCTCATTTACTAGAGACATCCATCACTAACCCTAGCCTCTACACATACTCCAATTAACCCAAATATTAAGGATTTAGCATTCCAATAATACATTAGAGATCATTAGAACTTCATACATAAAAAGGATCTAATTAAAATCCCATTAGCAACCCAATGTCTCTATTTCATCAAGAGGGTCTCATTAATTATAATACTCTCTTCATTAAACTAGTTTAGAATCATATATAGATCCTAATTAAACATCTCATTTAAACTTAATCTTAATCTTAACTCAAATCCACAAAACTTACCATGGCCACCATGACATCAAACTAAATCCATCATTGAAAAGCTTGCTTCACCATTGGAGAGCTCCAAGCTTCATCTCTAACCTTCAATCAGAGAACAATAAGGTTATTATAGATCAAAACCCTCATTTACCAAAAACCCCAATTACTAATCCTAAGTTTAATACTAGGTGAAAATCCACCATTAGAGCTTTGGATTCAAGCAATAAACCTCTATTTAGCATGCTAGAATGCATCTAAATCCATTACTAGAGCATATAATCCAAGCTTTAGACATCTACCATTAGAGGGTTCAAGAAGCTTATCTCTAAACGTGCTCCAAACCAAGGATTAAAGTGCCGTGGCACGGGGTCGTGCCGGAAACTTGTTAGCACGGTACGGCACGGTGCGTGCCGAGCCGTGCCGATGCGTGCCGGTGAAAAAAATTCTTGTGTGCCGACACATAATAGCATGAAATATTTATTTTCTTTAGCAACAAAATATTCTAACTATTTATTATGTCTTTTTATCACATCTTTTGAACTTTATCAAGAAAATTACTTACTAATTTAAAGAATAAGGGTTTTGACGTACCGTGGCAGAAGTGTATGCTCGTCGTGCTCTTTGCGGCACGGTGCGGCTACGGTGGATACGGCCCGTCGTGGGCATAAAACTTTGCTCCAAACCATGGAGAAGATGAAGAAGACGAAGACGATCCATTTCTATGCTTCAATCTCCACCAAAACCACTATTTTTGGGAGAGATTTAGAGAGAGAAATGGAGCTCTCTCTCTATCTCCATGTGTGTGTATGTGAGGGTGTGTGCGTGTGTGTGTGCGGCTGATGGAGAAGAAGAAAAGGGCACAAACACTTTTTACACATTAGTCCCTCAACATTGCACTATTCAACTTCCAACTTTCGGTTCGACCATCCAAACTGGAGCCTTACAGACGTCCGTTTGTGCTCAAATTTGACAGTCAGGTTCGTTTTAATCTACTGAGTGAGAAAATATCTTAACATTTCAATTTGGACCCCGTTTGGTCACTGAAAACTCTACCGAACTGTAATCGTTATCAGATAACATTCGGAATTTATTTCTCGTCTTACGGGTGTCGAATGGCACGAAACTTTAAATCTAGCCTCGTAAAAATAATCCCGACATACCCCCGGTTTTCATAATTTTTTCGACACTGCATTTTTTGCTAATTTATCTTAGGTTTCTCACAGAAAATTCTAAATCTTCCGTTTTCATTCCGATTTCAGCACAGGTCCTTTCAGACTTATATTTTACTCCTCTAAATCCAATAAAAATAGTATCTCACACTATTTTTATTTATATTCACTTCTAAATTAAAATTCGGGATGTTACAATAACTAGGCTACTATGCTATTAATAGCACCAAGTCATTGGTGCTACCAAGTTTTTGGCCGTTGGATTGAGAGATGTGTGGTTAGGATGATGTGGGCCCCCTAGGGTTAAGTGGATGGTTGGTTGAATAGTATGATCTAACGGGTGAAAATCATCAAAGGGGTGGATCTAACGGTGGAAAATTTGGTAGCACGGAGACCTCCGTGCTATTGATAGTGCCAGCCGGACTATATATATATATATATATATATATATATATATATATATATATATATATATATATATATATATATAGTTGAGCTAGAATACTCGATAGTAAACGGGGCATTTTACTATCGAGTTGTTTTCGATGATAGAGCTTCCAAATTGACGATCGGCTCGTTGAACATGATCTATACCACTTAAAGTGTTTAGAAATCAAATTTCAAATATTTTCGACAGCATTTGCCTAATGATCAAAGGGTTTCAAAATTTGTAATTTTAATGGTGGATAAGAGACATTTTCTCGTTTAACGGTGTAGAGATATCCAAATCAATTGAATTTTTGTTAGAAAATTCTTTAAACTATTTAATACAAGATCTATACTCTTGATCTTGATTACAAGACTCCTATCATCATTTTTTAAAGAATATTCATTTTCAACCATGCATTTTATTCACTAGATAATTAAAAGAACAATATCGAAAGTGCGTGAAATTTTATTTCTAGGTAGTTTAAATGGTTTAGATCATATTTAACGGAGCCGATCGTCAATTTGGAAGTTCTATAATCGAAAACAACTCGATAGTAAAATGCTCTGTTTACTATCGAGAGTATTCTAGCTCAACTCTATATATATATATATATATCTATATATATATATATATATCTAATTAGTTACTTTAACAGGTCATGTATTTATATATACATGTATATACACAAACCACAATACCTGTATTGGAGACCTAAATAATTAGTCAAGTTACGGATAAAGAGACTTCGATAAATAGTCAAGCTGCAAATAAAGAGTGAACGGAGAGGCGTACTTTTCTATAGCAATTTTACAAACAAAAGGCTGAATATAATTAGTTACTTTCATAGGTCATATATATACATATAGGCTGTCCAAACTACCTATCTTTTAAAAGAGCCGACATAACTATGATGCACGTTAGAAACAAAAACAGCAACACTAATTGCAGTAATTACATCACATTATAAACAAAAAAATGCCAAAGCTCTCAAGTATGCAAAGAGGGCCCAAAAAGTTTTGATGGCTGGAGGATGAGACCATCCAAACTCTCCAGCATTTTTCTCCCAACAAAATAGCCCCAAACTATATACATGCCAATAATCAATACCAATCTTTTTTCTTTTCTTTTTTCTTTATAGTATCACTGCCTCAAAAGACTTCAAAACACCAACCCCTTAGTGTTTAGGATGTAGTGGTCCCCGATTAGGATGATGATGGTTCTCTAAACTTGAGTGGATAGTTGGTTGAATAGTATGATCTAACAGATTGAAATGATCAAAGGGGTAGATCTAAGATCGAAAACTTATAAATACGAAGGAACCTATACTCATAAAAATATGGTAGCCAAAATTGAGCTAGAATACTCTCAAAAGCACCAACCCCTTGGTGTTTCTAGGTTTCTAGCCCTTGGATCTACTCCTTGATTACTAATAGCCTTTGGATTAAACACTATTCCACCCACAACCATCATCCCAACCTTACATCTCTCCATCCAATGGCTAAAAACTCAAAAGCACCACCCTCTTGTGCTTTTGAGAGTATTCTAGGCTTCTAGCTCAACTCTCTCTCTCTCTCTCTCTCTCTCTCTCTCTCTCTCTCTCTCTCTCTATATATATATATATATATGCTTAATAGGATAGTAGCACTTGTCCTATCAAATTGTTTTTTATGATAGAGATTCTAAAACGATGATCGGAGCCGTTGAAGTTGATCTAGAGTATTTGAAATATCTAGAAACTAAATTTCATAAATTTTAAAAATTATTTACATGGTGATCAAAGTGTCATAAAATCGACAATTTTTTATGACCTATGTAAGCCATTTGCTTGTTTAACGATGTAAAGTAATCCAAATTGCTTTTGAGTTTTTAACCATTGGATGGAGAGAAGTAAGGTTGAGATGATTGTGGTAGGTGGTTGTAGGTGGCGGTAGGTGGAAGAGTGTTTGATCCAAGGAGTATTAGTAATTAAGGAGTGGATCCAAGGATTAGAAATTTGGAAGTACCAAGGGGTTGGTGCTTCCAAAAGTATTCTAGCTCCACTCTATATATATATAGTAGAGCTAGAATACTTCCAAAAGCACAAATGGGTTGGTGCTTTTGGGTTTTTAGCTTTTGGATTGATAGATGTAGGATTGAGATGATGGTGATAGGTGGTGGTAGGTGGAATAGTGTTTGATCCAAAGGCTATTAGAAATCAAGGAGTAGATACAAGGGCTAGAAACTTAGAATTGGTGCTTCTAAAAGTATTCTAGCTCCACTATATATATATATATAGAGTGAGAGAGAGAGAGAGAGAGAGTGGAGCTAGAATACTTTTATATATATAGAGTGGAGGTAGAATACTTTTAGAAGCACCAATCTCTCGGTGCTTCTAAGTTTTTAGCCATTGGATCTACTCCTTGATTACTAATAGCCATTGGATCAAATACTATTCCATCTACCACCACCTACCACCATCATCCCAACCATACATCTCTCCATCCAAAGGCTAGAAACTCAAAAGCACCACTCCCATAGTGCTTTTAGGAGTATTCTAGCTCAACTATAACTATATATATATATATATATAGAAACTCAAAAGCATATATATATATATATATATATATATATATATATATATATATATATATATATATAAAACTAGGCTGGAATACTATCAATAGTACCAAGCTATTGGTGCTATTGATTTTTTAGCCCTTAGATTGAGAAATGGGTGGTTAGGATGATGTGGGACCCCTAGGATTGAGTGAGTGATTGGTTGAATAGTATAATCTAACGGGTAAAAATAATCAAAAGGTTAAATCTAACGGTGGAAAACTCGATAGCACCAAATTCTTGGTGCTATCGATAGTTAGGGCTGGCAAACGAGCGAGCCGGCTCGTGTTCGACTCGCGTTCGGCTCGATATTTGGCTCGCTCGAGCTCGGCTCGAATTAATTCCAAGCTGAGCTTGAGCCTAAATCTCGACTCGAAATTAATTTCAAGCCGAGCTTGAGTATTACTAGGCTCGTTCGAATTAGGCTCGAAAAGCTCGAAAGCTCGAATATATATATATATATATATATATATATATAGTCTACAATATCATTAATAATACCAACCACTTGCTGTTAGATTTTCAGTCATTGGATGATGAGATGTGTAGTTAGGATGATAGTGATTCTCTAAAATTGAGTGGGAGATTAGTTGAATAGTATAATCTAATGGGTGAAAATGGTCAGAGGGTTAGATCTAACGGTACAAAATTCGATAACACTAAGCATTTTATACTATCGATAATATAGTAGCCAGACTCTCTCTCTCTCTATATATTCCGGCTACTATACTATCTATACTATTGATAGTACTGAGCATTTTGTGCAATCGAGTTTTCTATCGTTAGATTTACCTATATATATAGAGTTCAGCTACTGTACTACCGATAGTACCAAGTATTTGGTATTCTCGAGTTTCTTCCGTTGGATCTACCCCTTTGGCCAATTTCATCATTAGATCACACTATTCAACTAGCCACCTCGAACCCTAGGGAGCTACTATCATCCCGACCGCCCATCCCTTCATACAAGGGCCAAAAACCTAATAGCAAGCCATTTGCACTATTAATATAATATAGTAGTTTAAATATATGTATAATATTATAATATAGTATATGACTACTATACTCTTATAAGTATAGATCTCTTTATATTTATAAATTTTCAGTCGTTGGATGTGCGATTAGAATGATAGTGGTCCCCTAGGATTGAAATAATTAAAAGAATAAATCCAACGATCGAAAACTGATTAGTATAAATGGATCTATACTCAAAACAATATAGCAGCCGAACTCTCTCTATATATAATTATATATAATATATACTTTAATTATATAAAATAATGTATATTATGTATTTTAATTATATCTATATAGAATTTAGATTATTGGCCCCACAAAATTAAATCAGTAAAATTCTACTCTAATTGCTCTCTCTCTCTCTTTTTCACTTGCTCAGACAATTATTTTTTCTAATTTTTATAATATTATAATATCTTATTTTATGCATTTATTTTATATGTTGAACTATTAGATATTTTTTGTATCAAATTTGAGATAATGTTTTATAAAAATTAAATTATAGATTGCACGATGTTAAAAATTTCAAGCGGCTCGTTTAGGGCTCGAGCTCGCTCGACTCGAAGTTAGGCTCGCTCGAGCTCGGCTCGAATTAATGTCAAGCCGAGCTTGAGCCTAAATTTAGGCTCGAAATTAATTTCAAGCCAAGCTTGAGCGAGGTAAGCTCGCTCGAGCTCGGCTCGTTTCCACCCCTATCGATAGTACCCAGGACTCTATATATATATATATATAGATATATAGGCTAAGGCTACTATACTCTTATAAGTATGGATCCCTTTGTAATCGTACGTTTCTTACCATTGAATGAAGAGAAATGCGGTTAGGATGATAGTAATTAATCCCCAGTTAGGTTAATAGTGGTGCCCTAGGGTTGAGTGGGTGATTGGTTGAATAGTATGATCAAACGGATGGAAATGATCAAAAGACAGATCTAACGGCCAAAAATTTATATGAGTACGAAGGAGATTATACTCATAAGAGTATAGTACCCGGACTCTATATATATACAACAAAAGATGTAAAATATTATATAAACCACAATGATTAAAGTACCGACCTATTAATACCACGGGAGCAATTTTTAAGGGACTTTACGCACAAGCATATTGAAGCCGCTCTTACCAAAAGAGATTTTGAAAACTCTATTTTCACCCCGTGGTAGAATAAAATCACTTCTTTTGTTTAGAGGTTTTAAAACCTCTTTCCAAATAGTTAGGTTTTACCGGTTAGCGACAAAAATGTCAGTAGAAAAGAAGCCACTGTTTTGGTTTTCTTCACAGTAAAATATTGCATGCATAAGAGTTGACTCAATAAAATAGCTAATCCGTGTAGCTAGTTCAAAGTGAATAAGCTAGCTTAAAATTCGGAGACTGATCTTTGAACCACCATCCCACTTCACTGTACTACTATGACAAATATTATTTTGTGGAAGCGGATAGACTGGAAATTTGTTTCTAAAATATGAATATATAGGGTGAAAGGTTTCCAAACATAACTAGATCAGCATCCCAACAAAAATAAATAAAATTTTAAGAGAGTAAAATTAACTAGAAAAAAAAAAACAAACAAAACTCCTATAATATTTTTCATAACATAAGCAACATTCAAATCAGCAGACTAGCTAAAAAAAATTGTTTAACAACTCTTAATCAGTACGGACAAAATATTATGTACCTAGACAAGTACTAAATACACCCACTTCTAAATCAAAATAGTAATAAATAAATCAAAATATAACTTCGACTAACTTGGAGCTGGTTTAAGCCGGCAAAGGGAAACACTAATTTCACGGCGTAGTCCATACCAGACTTTAGCTTGAAAAGTTTGAGTTCTAGCTTCAACATCATCAACCTTATAATTATTGGCTAGAAAAGTGATATGATACCAATATCCTGCTGCAACGATGCAAGTTGTCTTCTCTATCTTCACGAACTCATAGCTCGTATTCTACATCACAAAAGAGATTTGAAAATATATTCTATTAGGGAAAAAAAATGTAGAAAAAAGAAAAGGAAAGAACAAAGAAAAGACAATTGAAAAATACATTTTCCTTGTTAAAGTGCTCGATAGCTTGTTTTGCACATTTGATGAGACCTTCATCTTCGAAATTTGTTAGCGCCGTAAGACCAAATTCAAACGTGCTCGGAAATGGATCAACATCAAATCCCTATGATCCACATATAATAATGGTTATTGAAGAATCAATAAAGTCTACACTAAAAATATATTTCAATCTCAAAAAGAAAGACAACGACACAAGTAATAAATACCTCGCTCTCCTTAATTTGTTTGTAGTAGAAAGCCCACTCTTCTCGAGTCCTCCTCCGCGTACCGTCTGGCCGGACGTAATCATCATCTTCACCAGAAGTATATTCATAAACTCTTCTATCCTTTTTCTCTCTCTCTTCCTTGACCTCTTTTCTTTTCTCAACTTCTGGCAACTTTTTACAAAGTGCAGGTTTGTCTGATTCTAATTTCAGTGTCTTCTCTTCAGAAGAATTTGTTGAAACTTCGCCACAGCTAACACTAGTGTTGCATTTCAAATTGAAATAAAAGTTAATTACACGATAGAATTCGAACGTATAGCTTAACAATTTGACAAAACAGAGTGGTGCGTGAAAGTTGCAAACTAATCTCTATCAAAGCCAACATTACTATTAGAAAGAAAGAAAGAAAGAACCAAGCAATGATCCATTGTCTCTAGAAAAAAAAAAAACTACAATCATTCGCCTTTTGGAAACAAGTCTAGTACTTGGTTCCAATCAGGTACAATATCAAGTCCTATAGGCTGAGATATTCAAGTGAAGTACCATTGCCGAAATTTTTCAATACTAAAGCAGAACGATATCATTTTTTTTTTTAAACCATAAGCTAGCTATTTTATCAAGGCAATGATGAAAAATATAAACAACTATCCTGCAGAGCCGTAGCATAATAAGAGTAATCATCTCCAGACCCCAAACCAAGAGATACAGATGATTAACACATATATAAATACTCGAATACTCACTAACTATTAGCGCATGCAAATACTAACAAAAATTGACCACCATCAAGGCCTACCATCGATCAACGACAAAACCAGGTAACGTATGATAAGTGAACAGAGCAAAAGAAAGATGAATGCGAACAAAAACGTTTCACAAATTTATTTATTCTAAAGAAGAGATCAATATTGAAAGACTTGAAAATGTAGTTACCTGGGGCGTTCCGACATCGCGGCTTGGTTGGGGCAGCCGGAAATCGCAGAGAGAGGGAGACAGACAGACGGAGAGAGAGAGACAGAGCGAGAGGAGGTTTGAGGGTCGTCCGCCGGCTTGGAATCGTCCCTTCGATGTGGGGGTTTTGGGAAGTCGGAGGTATTTGTATGGAGAAATAAAGGCGATGGCCGGTGATTCCTAATAGGAATCGACAAAAACAATTGATTTTTTTTTTTTTTTTTTGTTTTAACTCCCCGGTTTTTGAGGGAAAGCAGGATTGAATGATTCAAGATTGCGTGCCTGCGGCAGATCACGACGGAGGGACGTCAAAAAGGGCTGTCCTTCTTTTTAAACTGATACTAAACAAAATTTATATAATTAACTAAATAACCTTTGTTAAAATTTTAATTGGTAAATTGAATCTATCTTATCTGCTGTCATTTGTGAGATTATTAGGTGGGCTGCTAGAATTTTTATGGGATTTTGTTAGGATTGTATCCAGGTTGTTGAAATTTTTATTTACTGTTATGATTATATTGCATGTTCTAAGAATTTTTGTGAGTTTGTTATAAATATTTGTTGATTGTTGGAATATTTGAGTGATTATTGAGATCGTAAGAGGAGAAATATAAAATCGGTAAACAATTAACTTTTTTTCGTCTTATTCAGAACAAAAAAAGAAAAAAAAAACACAATTATTTACCCACATAAATTTTTATAGGTATTATTTGGCCAAATACAAATTTTTTTATTAAGGGGTATTCTCTAGTTCAAGGGGTTGTTTTGTAAAAGATTTTTGAAAGAAGGATCAATTTGAAAACAGATCAGCTCAGCTAAAATTATTCATTTTTTAAAGGGGAAATTTAAAATACCAATGGTTTCGCACTTTCTCACTTTAGTACCATTTGGTTTAAATTGTAGCAAGTTAGTATTTGTGGTTTCGTATTTTCTCACTTTAGTACCCTATAGTTTCAAGTGTATCAAGTTAGTATTCTATGGTTTCGCACTTTCTCACTTTAGTACCTATGGTTTAATATTTCATTAAATTATATATCCCGAAATGAATAATAAAAAGAGAAAATTAAAACCACAGGATACTAACTTGATACAAAAATGAAACCACAGTTACTAACTTGATACATTAAAACCACAGAGCAGTAAAGTGAGAAAGTACGAAACCACAGGGTACTAAGTTGATACACTTGAAACCACAGGGTACCAAAATGAGAAAGTGCGAAACCACCGGAGGATATTAGAAGTTTCCCCTTTTTTAAAAAAACAACATTGCCACAGTTTGTTAGAATTTTAATATAATTAAAAAATAATATTTTATTCATATTTTTTTTTCCTACGAATCAAATAAGTATAGTTGAAAGCTAATTTTTCTTTCTACAAATCAAAAAATAAAGAGCATAAAAAAAAATTTTCCTTTAAAAACTATTTTCCACATAAAACTATTTTCAGAGTTTTACCTGAAACCAAATAGCCTTTTAGATAAGGAAAACGCTAAGTGCACAACCCGGTTGGGTTGTACATCCTACAACCCAATCTATTAATCTGTCCTGATTAAATTAATGTAATAGTAGCCTTTAATCCTACCCTCTTTTAATTTTTTACCTACCGGTCAACTTTTCTTTCTCTCTGGGTGTTCCTTTTAACATTTATAACTGTACCGAGGACTGGTATAACTGTCCCATTTCAGACTAGAGCTGCAAAAGCTAAGCCTTCTATTTAACAATGGCCAAATAAATGTGCCAGCTATATGGGTGTTCCTTTTAACATTTATAACCTTTGAGAATCGGTATAATCGTTCCATTTCGTGCTAGAGCTGCAAAAGCTAAGCCTTCTATTTAACAATGGCCAAATAAATGTGCCAGCTATATGGGTGTTCCTTTTAACATTTATAATCGTATCGAGGACGTATAATCGTTCATTTCAAAGCACTGCAAAGTCGTAGTCTATATAGCAATGGCCATTCATTTGAGGCAGCTATATAGGTGTTCCTTTTAACAGTACAGCTGTACCGTGGAGTGGTATAACTGTTCCATATCAGGCTACAGCTGCAAAAGGTGTAGCCCTATATAGCAATGGCCATTCATTTGAGGCAGCTATATAGGTGTTCCTTTTAATATTATAGCTGTACCGTGGAGTGGTATAAATATTCCATATCGATCACAAACAAAAAGTGTAGCCCTACTCTATAGCAATGGCCATTAAACTGTGCACATTTAAAATTTAAATACACTATGTTAATTTTAAAAATATAAAATTTTCATTACAAAATTTCCATTACAACTAGGGATTCGAGAAACCCTAACAACCACAATCCGGCGCCGAAGAAGAGAGGTGACGGGGGGTGAAAGACAAGAGGGTTTTCATCTCGTCGAAGAAGAGGGCGAATCCATCGGCGGCGGCGTGAGCAAGAGGGTGTTGGGAGAGGCCGAGGGAGTCGCGGAGGTCGAGTATGGCGTCAAAAAGGACCTCGTCGGAGGCGACGCGGCTCACGTCGGTGCCGAGGGCTAGGGCTTTGAGGGACTCGAGCTCGCTCGGTGGGCAAAATAGGAACAAGGAGGAGGAGAGAGATGAAAAGGGGGGGAAAGGGGATGAGAGGAGAGAGATAAAAAAGGGGGAAAGGAGATGAGAGGAGAGAGATAAAAAGAGGGGAAAGGAGATGAGAGGAGAGAGATGAAAAAGGGGGAAAGGGTATAAACAATATGATGGGAGGGAGAATATCACTGCAATTTTCGAGGTAGAATAACAGCCATTGGATACAAAGTGGTAAGATGAACAACCCCTTTGGGGTTGTACCAGTAGCATTACTCTTTAGATAAAATGGCGAGGCACTCTCAACTACGGGCATTTCTAAATACCCCTAAACTTTTTTTTTTTTTTTTGGGATTGACACATCCAACCTTGTTGTCTTTTAGGCATTTAATTTTAATTTATAAAATTAAAAAAAAAATTTAGTTTTATCAAATTTGATAATTTTTAATTAATTTACAACAAGCTAAATTATTCAACTAGTAAAAGCTAATCTAGCAATTAAATTTAACAATATCATTAACCTAAATGAGTACAATAATTAAAATAAAAAAATAGAAGCTAAAAGACTTACATCAAAACAATTAGGGCGTGTTTGGTTCAAAGTCGGAATTGGAATCGGAATCGGAATCGAAATAAGTTGGAATCGGAATCGGAATGACTCATTACCTAATTCTGTTTGGTTCATCACTTTGAATCGAAATCTAATAAATTATTCGATTGTCGGTGTTTGGTTCAGACTAGATATAAAAAAATAATCAAATTAATATATTACTTTTATCTTTATAATTAATATATTAATTTAAATGCAAATTGAAAATTAAATATTAAAAATTTACATCAAAATTTTGAAATAATATTAAAATTTTAAATCTATTTTTTTCAAAAAAATTAAACTTTGAAGTTGAGTGTATAATTCAAAATGTAAATTTGATTTATTCAAATTCAAATTTACAATTTAAATTTTAATTTGAATACCTAAATTTAATTTAAATTTTAAATAAAAAGTGAATAAAATTTTATTTAAATTAAAGATTAAATTAAATTCAAATTTATAAGTTAGAGTGAAAATACTTGATTAAATTTTAATTTTTAATTCAAGTTCAAATTAAAATTTAAAATTATATATTTAATTTTTAAGTTTAAATTTATATTTGAATTAAAAAAGTTAAAAAATATCCATGGGATTCAACTTTCAATCCGCTCCTAAGCGGATTGAAAAAAGAGGCGATTGAGGGATTCCCATTCCACTCGAATCGGAATCGGAATGGTACTCCCGCGTATCAAACACCGACAAACGGATTAGCCCATTCCCATTCCCATTTCGTGAAAAATAAGCGAACCAAACACGCCTTAAATTTTTTTTAGAGATAGGTAGCAAGCTACTCGCTTCGTTTATTTTATTTAAAAATAAACTTAGCTAAAAATGTGATTCCACTAAGATTTGAACTTGAAACCTCAAATACCAATCACCGTCTTTGCCACTTGCTTTAAACGGTCAGTCAAAACAATTAAAGTTGAGGGCCTATTTCATAATGACTTAACTCTAAAATAGTGTTGGGTTCAGCATTAAGAAAATAAAAGGAGGGGAGAGAGGGGATAAGGGCGATAAGCTATCCCTCTTTATCCCCCACTTTAACCTCAAACACTATTTCAGATTAAAGGGCGATAACTTTTTTTAATTATTTAAATTTAAATTTGACATTTTATATTTATAACTTTAGATTTGATTTTAAATTTAAAATGTAAAATTTAAATTGTTATTTTTAATTATTTAAATTTTAAATTTGATATTTTATATTTGCTAGATTTGATTTATAATTTATAATTTATAACCTTAAAATTTTAAATTTGAGATTTAAAAATATAGATTTTAATTTTAAATTTTTTAATTGTAGAAGTTATCTATTTAAAATTTAAATATAAAATAAAAAATTTAATTTCAAATATAATAATTGGGGCAAAATTATTAGTTTTTACTTCCAACTACTCACTATTTTTCTTATTTTATCTTATCTATTCAAACGCTATTTTTCTTAACCCTAGGAACAACTCAATTATCATCCAAACAAAAAATTGATCTATTCCAAACTTAACCCTGAACTTAACCCTATCTTTAAAATAAATTGTAATTATTTAATCCTAAACCAAACGAAGCCATTTCTCCATACAATTCACCTTTTTTTTCATCTCATCAATGCTAATTAATGATGCACCCTCTTCATTCAAGTATTATCATATTTTATATGGTCATATCAATTTTTTAATTAAAAGTTTTTAAAATTTTTGTAAATCTAGGATATAAAGTATAAGATCTATAATTTATCATATATCTTCATGAAGATCTCTCCTTTCTACCAATTTTATCATCTTTTTAAAGATAGAAATAATATGACCAATTTATCTTTTTCTCCTATGATAATATGAAAGGCCAACGTAGGAACTCCTTTCGCACGCACTCTCTCTCTCTCTCTCTCTCTCTCTCTCTCTCTCTCTCTCTATTTTATCTTTGAGTTGGGCTGGAATATTGTTGATAGTATTTGATCCCTTTTTAAGCTTTTAACCATTAGATGAGAAATTATAGGATTACGATGATATTAGTCCTTCAGGGTTGAGTGGTCTCTTGTGAAGACTGAAAATTTTGACTATGCCATTTGACTCTCTGTTGACGATATTTATGTGTGTAATTTAATTACATAAGCACTCGTCAAGTTTCAGGAGAAAATGAGTTAAAACGGAGAAGATACGCGATTATGAAGTTTGACTTAAAGTGAATAGTAACTTCAGTTTTCCAGATGAGCCGGGAATAGAAGTTAGGTTCGGGTGCGTGTCGGATTCCAAATATAGGCTTCCAATAGCTCGTTTCGAGCAGCTCGGATATACTGGAACCGTTGCCACTGACGGAATCGAATTCCGATGCACGGTTGTCGAGAAAAAGGGTCCCGAACGAATTTACATATATAAAGTATATATGTTAATAAGTTGGTTTATTACGGGAAAGGATGGAGAGTTGGGTTCGTCGCGAAACAGAGATCAAATCGAGCGAAACAAAATGCTAGTTTCAATGCCCTCGACGTGCTGAACGCGATGGCGCGATCCGTTTGCAAATCCGACGGACGGATCGCCGGATATTGCAAGATGATCGCAAAGGGGTCGATGTGTAATGATCGGATTGTTGGAGAGGGGATGGATTTCTTCGCGAATCCGTGACCGATCGAGGTGAAGTAAAATCATGGGTTTGATGTCTTCGACGCGCTGATCGCACTGGCGTGATCCGTTCGTAGATCCGACGAACGGATCTGCGAAAATTGCGAGTTGTTCGAGGAGGTCAATATTGGCGAATCGGTGTTTTTGCAAAAGTCCCAATACTTTATGTACCAAATTGCGTGAAATCGATCATCGAGGTACGTACACGCGTGTTTCACACTCTGTGAGGGACTGGGCTGTAAATATTCCACTTCGGGGGACTTTGTTGCAAATTGGTCTTTGGTATAAAAGATGCTTTATTAGGGTTTCTTCATGGAAACCCTAACCCTAGGTCCCATCATATTCCATAACCGAACCCTAGCCAACCTCTGATGGTCACAGCCCACCCCGTGCGTGTGCCCCAGTCGCCGGCGAACTACTCCGGCCGCCGGAAAAGGCACCCCGGCCTCCCCTCATCTTCTCATAGGCTCCAGCTTGCCCCTTCTCGGCTGTGGTGCTCAGGAAAGCATCTAGACCCGAGCCCCATTCTCCTCGGGCTAAGACTCATCGCTGGTGTCTCCACCGCCGGCCGCCGTCTGCCCCTACGTGCCGCTGCGACCACCCAAGCCGGCTGTGGCCAGATCTAGAAAGATCTCGCCGAGGAACTTCAACTCCATGTTTGCACGGCCGCCGCCACCTTGGGATGGCCGAGCCATCCTTGGAAGACTCCGGCGACCCTCCCGTACACGACCTCCGTCGCCGCCGCCTTCATCGAGCGTCGCCGGCGCTGCCTGGACCTACTGCGGCCAACCTGCACTCGACCGGGACCGAGCTCTGCAACTGGGCCCGCGTGCCGCCGCCAACCATGGACGATCGTACCGCCTCTCTCGTTTCTCCGCAACTCCGCCGGCTGTCGCCGCCACCCTCGCGGGCCGCCGTCGCCGCACGCACGGGCGGCCACCGCAGCCCACCCTCGACCCGTGCGGGCCGAGACAAGCCCGCGTCTCCCTCCCTCGCGTCGCCACCGCTCGGACCACCTCCACGCTCTCCTTCGATCTCCAAAGAACCCACCGCCGGCCTCTCGAGGAGCGCCGATCGCCGCCGCTTGGGAGCTCGAGCCGAGCCCATGCGGGTCGGGATGATCCAAAGATCGCAGCCCGCCGCTCCGCGCCGACTTACGTGAGCGCCGGCCTCCGGTCGGCCGCGCCGGCTCTCGCCGGTGCCCCGCCGCCGAGCTCCCGAAAGGCCGAAACCGAGCCGAGCTCCATCCTAGCCGCGCAGCCTGGGCATCGCTCCACCGCGGCCACCGCCGCTCCGCCACCGAGGTAAGCATGGTGGTCCTTGCCTCCCCCTCATCCATCTCTGGCCGCCGCGCGCGCCGCCGTGCCGCCAGAGGCCGGCCGGAGCTAGTTTGCTCCGGCCAAGATCCAAAATGACCCGGGGCGTGACAGATTAAAGTGGTATCAGAGCCAAGTTACAACCACAACACCAATCACAGGTTGTTTTTGAAAAGAATTTGAACTGAACAAAAAGAGAACTAAACTATTGGTTAGGTTGACCCTAGGAAGACCTACGCTTTATAGGCACGTGAGAGTGCGGGGTTTGGACTTCTGTCCTGGGTTGCTTTCGAGTTGGGTAAACTCAGAGTGCACGGTTATTTCCGTCGGTGTTATGATTTTCGCAGAAGCTCATGTCGCAGTTGGGAACATTGATGGTGTTACTTTTGGACAGTGAGTGGTGGGGCGGTGTTCCCCAGGGCGGTGTTCCCCAGGTGTAGCCACTCCTGTCAGATGGGGCCTGGAAGGGCCAGTACTTGCGAGCAGAGGCGAGTGTCCTTACTGCCGACGCCTATACCACTGTTCTGCTTAGACACGGGAGCTACTGCGAGTGTCTCTATTGAGACGGTGCTTAGACCAATCATGGTCGTGACTTTTTTGGGGCTACTTGGGGGTAGTCCAGGGTTTGGGTAGCGGCTGGCAGCTGTCGTGGCGATTGCAACATTGGTGTTGCCTTCGCAGGTATTTTGAGTAGGGTTGTGACGCCTACTCCTTTTCGTTTGCTAATGGAATCAGCAGTTCGGGTCTTTTGACCTTTAATTAGATATACGTCAAACTGACGTGTATTCGAATCGGTTAGACACAGTTCGGTGTCAAGTCTCTGTTTGTGCATACATCGTATGCGGTTATCCTTAACACCTAGATTGGTGTGTCATAGGATAGTACATGGTTTGGTAGGACCCGTCTTGACTCGAGACACTCTTGGGTCTTGTGGGAGTTCAGCAGCTTCGAGTAAAGCTCGATTATGGTGCGGAAATTGGTTTGAGAAACCATTTCCTAAAGCATTTGTTGAAAGCTATGGGACTCCCCGTGAGTCAGTACAAGGTCGTTCTGAGTTCGATTGTCGACTTGTAAAGTTGATGTTTCTATAGAATGGTGGTGAACTCTTGGTTCACCGAGGAAGTTTCAAGTGGCTTGATACTTCGATGTGTCACACTTCCAACCTGTTGTTGGTAGTGGATCTTCGGATATTTCACCTTTCTTTTGATAAGTATATTGGTTGCAGACAATATACTGTCGAAAGTCGGACGAAATACCTTTCCCTGTTTGGGACTTATGGATTGGGTCGGTGTTTTTCTCTTGCGAGACAATCGCTATCGATGGTCTTGTGAGAAATCTTGAGTGTTGGTCGTCTCTCAGCACGTTATAAGCCTGGGTTATTCCCTGGCAGGTTTTGCGCAGTTGACTTATCGTCACTGCTGGTGGTGTTGACTCTAGTTCGAGTCTGGGTGCTCTTAGTTCTTTAGTTGTGCTTACCACAGCTAAAAGGTGGTGTGGTTCCCACAGCTAAAAGGTGGTGTGGTTAGTAGTCTCGGTCTGGTTACCGAGCGGTTCGTATCACAGTTGTGAGTGACTTGAGCCTAGTGGTTGGCTTCGTTTGTCACTGTATGTGATAGCACATAAGGGTTGCGACTTGGCTTAATGTGCAAACCTTAGAATGGTATGCTTGTCCAGTCAAAGTGGTGACAGGTGCGCCTGGGTCTCAATGAGACAGATATTTGGGTGATGCTGGGAACATCGATCGCTAGGGTTCTGGTATGGACGACAGCGACAGGGTCTCGTGGAGACGGATGTTGAGCATCACCGATGGTTAGTATCGCATAGTGCGATTGGTAATCCCGTGCATCAAGTGATGGACTTGCATTGACTATGAGTTGGTTGGACTTCGATATCGAGCGAACAAATCGTTTAGCTCAATGGGTATTGTCAAGCCTCAGGCTTTGGACCTTTTGGTCAGGTGGGAAGTGAGGTCCTGGACCTAGGATTGTCGAATGCCACAAGTGGCTTTCTGTTGATGAGCTTTTGACTTCGACAGTGTGTCTAGTGACTGGTGTGAGACTGTGGTCTCCAAGGTGAGTGTTTTGGACTCAAGTTGTTGAACAACGTTTCGTATTTGCTCGTAGGAAGCAGGTTGACGTTGTTGGCTAGTCGAAGTGTGCCTTTCAGCCTTTGAGATTACACTTTGGACTTGTGGTGTTGTCACGTGAACTTCAGACGTAGCCGAGTCAGCTTCGGCTATGTGGACCAAGGTTGAATGGACCTAGTAATTCCGAGGGATAAATTATTATCTCAGAATTGGCAAGTTGGGATCGGATAATCCTGGTCGCGGGACTGTCTTTGTCCGCAAGTTATAGGATGGTATTGATCCCAGTGAGTCTTGGTCAGTAAATTTGGGTTGGTACATTCTTCCTCTCGTTCCGTCCAGATGAAACGATAGTTGAGCTGTCGTGATTTATGGAAATGTAATTGACCAGTACTCAAGTGATACAGCTTTGGTGGAGCAATATTTGATTGCAATTTTGGTGGGTACGTGGTCAAGTTTTGAGGACGAAACTTCTTATAAGGAGGGGATAATGTGAAGACTGAAAATTTTGACTATGCCATTTGACTCTCTGTTGACGATGTTTATGTGTGTAATTTAATTACATAAGCACTCGTCAAGTTTCAGGAGAAAATGAGCTAAAACGGAGAAGATACGCGATTATGAAGTTTGACTTAAAGTGAATAGTAACTTCAGTTTTCCGGATGAGCCGGGAATAGAAGTTAGGTTCGGGTGCGTGTCGGATTCCAAATATAGGCGTCCAATAGCTCGTTTCGAGCAGCTCAGATATACTGGAATCGTTGACACTGACGGAATCGAATTCCGATGCACGGTTGTCGAGGAAAAGGGTCCCGAACGAATTTACATATATAAAGTATATATGTTAATAAGTTGGTTTATTACGGGAAAGGATGGAGAGTTGGGTTCGTCGCGAAACGGAGATCAAATCGAGCGAAACAAAATGCTAGTTTCAATGCCCTCGACGTGCTGAACGCGATGGCACAATCCGTTTGCAAATCCGACGGACGGATCGCCGGATATTGCAAGATGATCGCAAAGGGGTCGATGTGTAATGATCGGATTATTGGAGAAGGGATGGATTTCTTCGCGAATCCGTGACCGATCGAGGCGAAGTAAAATCATGGGTTTGATGTCTTCGACGCGCTGATCGCACTGGCGCGATCCGTTCGTAGATCCGACTAACGGATCTGCGAAAATTGGGAGTTGTTCGAGGAGGGTCAATATTGGCGAATCGGTGTTTTTGCAAAAGTCCCAATATTTTATGTACCAAATTGCGTGAAATCGATCATCGAGGTACGTACACGCCTGTTTCACACTCTGTGAGGGACTGGGCTGTAAATATTCCACTTCGGGGGACTTTGTTGCAAATTGGTCTTTGGTATAAAAGATGCTTTAGGGTTTCTCCATGGAAACCCTAACCCTAGGTCCCATCATATTCCATAACCGAACCCTAGCCGACCTCTGATGGTCACAGCCCACCCCGTGCGTGTGCCCCAGTCGCCGGCGAACTACTCCGGCCGCCGGAAAAGGCACCCCGGCCTCCCCTCATCTTCTTATAGGCTCCAGCTTGCCCCTTCTCGGCTGTGGTGCTCAGGAAAGCATCTAGACCCGAGCCCCATTCTCCTCGGGTGAGACTCATCGCTGGTGTCTCCACCGCCGGCCGCCGTCTGCCCCTACGCGCCGCCGCGACCACCGAAGCCGGCTGTGGCCAGATCTAGAAAGATCTCGCCGAGGAGCTTCAACTCCATGTTTGCACGGCCGCCGCCACCTTGGGATGACCGAGCCATCCTTGGAAGACTTCGGCGACCCTCCCGTACATGACCTCCGTCGCCGCCGGCTTCCCCGAGCATTGCCGGCGCCGCCCGGACCTCGCGGCCAACCCGGACCCGGCCAGGACCGAGCTCGGTGCGGCTCGGGGCCCGCGTGCCGCCGCCAACCCCCGGACGACCGTACCGCCCTCTCTCGTTTCTCCGCAACTCACGGCTGCCGCCGCCACCCTTGCGGGCCGCCGTCGCCGCCGCGCACGCGGGCGGCCGCCCGCGCCCACCCCCGACCCGTGCGGGCCGAGACAAGCCCGCGTCTCCCTCCTCGCGTCGCCGCCGCTGGGACCACCTCCACGCCTCCCTCCGATCTCCAAAGAACCCGCCGCCGGCCTCTCGAGGAGCGCCGATCGCCGCCGCCTTGGGAGCTCGAGCGAGCCCATGCGGGCTCGGGATGATCCAAAGATCGCAGCCCGCCGCCTCCGCCGCCATCGACGTGAGCGCCGGCCTCAATGGGTCGGCCGCCCCCGGTTCCTGCCGGTGCCCCGCCGCCGGAGCTCCCCAGCAGGCCGGAAACCGAGCCGAGCTCCATCCTAGCCGCGCAGCTAGGGCATCGCTCCACCGCGGCCACCGCCGCTTCCAGTCGCCACCTGAGGTAAGCATGGTGGTCCTTGCCTCCCCCTCATCCATCTCTGGCCGCCGCACGCGCCGCCGTGCCGGAGGCGGCCGAGCTAGTTTGCTCCGACCAAGATCCAAAATGACCCGGGCGTGACATCTCTTTAGGGTGAGAGGTTCCTACTAGATTATAATATTTAATCTAATGGCTAAAAATAATAAAAAATTTATCCAAAAGTTAAAAACTTGATAGCAAAAAAGACAAGGCCTTTTTGCATAAAAAAATTCACTTATTTTGGACTTTTGCAAAACCGGGCCACCTTTTTTATTTTTGCAGATTCGGTCCGCTTTTTCAGCAAACTGACCAAAATATCCTTATACCTTTTTCTCTCTCCTTTTTTTTTCTCGCGTTCTTTTTTCTTTCTCTTCCTAGAAAGCGCGGAGACAAGCGGAAGCAGGCGGAGACCTCTCCTTTTACGCGGCGCCCACCATCCTCATCGCCTACTCCGACAAATCCATCTCTTCCTTTTGCCGCATCTCCTTCTCCCACGACGACACCCCCCTCTGTGGCCGTCGCCGCCTCTCTTCTCCCACGATGACACTCCAACGACTGTCGCCTCTTGCCGGTCCGGAGCCCGCACCCCACGCCTCCGCCTCCGCCCTCTTCTCCGCCATCTCTCCGCGCTCTACCCTCTCGCTAACCCGCCGACCCCCTACCCTCCGCCTCGCTCGCCACCGTCCCGTCTCCGACACCGACGACAACGTCCTCAACGTCGGCGTCATCGTCGCAAGCCCTTGCGTTCCCGCCGCCTCGGTTTTAGGAGATTTTTGTTGTTATGGTTTAAAGGTGTAAAAAGAAGAAGAAAGAGGATGACAATGAGAAGGAGAAATAATACAATTTTGAGTGAAATGGTGCAAAATTTGGCGAAATTGTGCATGTTTGGGCAAATTTCACCCAAAATTACACAATTTCGCTCAAATTTGCACCATTTCACCCAAAATTGCACGTTTTTCCTTCTCACCCTTTTCCTCTTTCTTCTTTTTTTTTACACCATTACAAGAAAAAAAATTTAAAAATCGAGGCGACGGGACGCGGAGCTCGACGACGCCGATGCCTTGAACGTCGTCGTCGGCGTCGACGGAGGAGGAGAGGGCGGAGGTGAGGCGGAGGCGAGGCGGAGGCAAAGGCGGGGGTTTGGTGGGCGGCGGGAGAGCGAACGCGAGGCGGAGGCGGAGGGTGAGGGTGCAGTGCGGGCCGGAGAAGCGACGGCCGGAGTCGTGGGAGTGTCGTTGTGGGAGAATGAGAGGCGTAAGGAGGAGGTAGGTTTGTCGGAGAAGGCAATGAGGAGGGCGAGAGCCGCGGAGAATGAGAGGCCTCCGCCTCCACCTCTGTCTCCCCCGCTCTCTGGGAAGAGAAATAAAAAAAGAACGAGAAAAAAAAGAGGAAAGAGAAAAATGTATAAGGATATTTTGGTCAGTTTGCTAAAAAAGTGAACCGAATTTGCAAAAACGAAAAAGTGACCCGGTTTTGCAAAAGCCCAAAATAAGTGAATGTTTTATGCAAAAAGGCCAAAAGACAAATTCTATTAATAATATTCTATCCCAACTCTTTATCTTCTTAAACAGGAAGAAGCAAATAATGGATTGAATAATGAGTAAAGACAGCTATGAGGAAGAGGGAGACTATATTGCCTCTGTTATTTCCATTTTGGTTTTTCTGTTGTTTTCATTTTGGACTAGACTAAAACGGGCCAATTTAATAGATTGTCATTTCAACAATACCATTGTTTGGTGACCTATTAAACCAGTTTTTATTGTATTGACGGTAATAACCTTCAACTATGAACAGTTGAATCTAATTACAAATTAAAAGTGTAGAAGAATTCCTCTATAAATCTGAAAGTTTTGTTAACTAATTTATATAAAACAAATTGAAAGGTTATATAGCAAAATTAAATTTTGAAAGATTAGATAGCCAATTTAAAATAGTCTATAGATAAGATAATATACGTCCGTTTTTATTTTTATTTTTTGAAAATATAGAAGATGCTATATAATATCTAATTGAAAATATGAATTAGGGTTGTGCCATGAAAGGAGGCAACAACGGTACGGTCACCGAAAAAAAAGAAAAAAAGAAAAATGTCGAAAGAAAAATCAAAGAACGTTTTTCCAAGAGTCAATCAGCTGCTTGAGCCTCCGTTTTTATTTTTATTTTATTTTAAAGATAATTATTGTCGTATTGTTTTATTATATTATGAATTTTTTTATTTGCAGTATATATTATTAAAAAAAGAATATAGTAGAACTTTCATTCAAAGCATCACTGCAGGAGCACAGGAACAATGCTGAAATAAAATAAATGGATATGGTTAGATCACGTTTTTGGGCATCTGTGGGCCCCATTTTCCCCTCGATTTACCAAACGAGCAAGAAATGACGCGTGTTAATTGTAGGCTCCACAGACCGAATAACTTCCCCCACACCTACCCACTCACTCACAGTACCTTTTTAAGAAAAAAATTAATAAGGATAAAATTGCATGGACCCTAGACTCAACTATGAGACAGCTTTGAAATTGGTACTTTAATATTTTTAAGTGATAACTTTCAGAATTTTCATTTTATTTGGTATGAATAAATTTAGTTAATGGTATTAATAAATTCTAAATAAAAATTGCAATTTTATTAGCTTATTGGTCACTAAGGATTAATAAAATTCGTATGGCCTTTAGCTGAAAGGTAGTTAGAGGCCTAAAAGTTGGTTGGGTTATATACGATGAATCAACATATTTACGATTTAATTTGTTAAAATAATTTGAAGTAAATAAAAGTTTAAAAGGTGGTAATAAATATACTAAATTTTATAGATTATTATAATATGCAAGTAGCCGGGGTCACTTATTAGCTGCCAGTGGGTGTCAAATGCATCTTGTTAAAGAGCTACTAGCGCATTCTAAAGTAAGATGATATATATCTTACATTCATTCCATTTTGTTCAAGCAAAAGAAAAAAAATACATGTAGAGGATTTAAGCCGGTTTGAATAGAGCTTATACCCAATGATGAAAGAAACATTATTATATGATAAATTTAGAAAAAATAATATATATATATATATATATATATATATATATATATATATATATATTATAGCTTCTAAGTTTTTAACCATATTGATTTTGATGGGTGGTTAATGAAGAGAAGAGAAGAGAAATTGGAGAGAAATTAAGGTTCTCAATTTCTCATCTTTTTGAACAATTTCTCTTCTCTCTCTCACCTTAACCACCCATCAAAATTGATGGATGGTTAAAAACTTAGAACACAAGGATCTTTGTCTTATTAATAGAATCTACTATATATATATATATATATATATATATATATATATATATATATATATATATATATATATATATATATATATATATATATATATATATATATAGTAGGGTTACTATACTATATATATATATATATATATATATATATATATATATATATTATTATATCTATTATGAGTAGTAGAGTCCTACTACTCATAAGTTGTTTCGATGATAGAGCTTAGAATCGACGATCCACTCCGTTAAATATGATCTAGAGTATTTAAAACTTCTAGAAAATAAATTTCGCAATTTTTCGAAATCATTTACCTTACGATCAAAAGCTCACAAAATTGACAATTTTTAACGTAGATATGGGATACTTGGTAGTTTAAGCGTAAAAGAATTGAAATAGGTTGAATTTTTGATAGAAAATTCTATTCACTACCTAGATAAAGATCAATAACTCCGATCTTAAATTGAAGGATCCGATCATCTATTTTTAGCACATCGCTCGATTTCGTTCATTTTATGTCCATTTGATGGACTTTATTATGATTTTGAAAAATTACAAAATTTATTTTCTAGAAGTTTTAAATATTCTAGATCATATTTAACGGAGTGGATCGTCGATTCTAAGCTCTATCATTGAAAACAACTTATGAGTAGTAGGGCTCTACTACTCATAATAGTATAGTAGCCCTACTATATATATATATATATATATATATATATATATATATATATATATATATATATATATATATATATAGTTTTGCTAGAATACTATCGGTAGTAAACGAGCCGTTTTACTACCAATTTGTTTTCAATGATAGAGCTTCCAAATTGACGATCGGCTCCGTTGAACATGATCTATACCAGTTGAAGTGTGTAGAAATCAAATTTCAAATCTTTTCGACATCATTTGCCTAATGATCAAAGCGTTGTAAAATTTGTAATTTTAATGGTCGATAATAGGTGTTTGCTCGTTTATCGGCGCAAAGATATCCAAATCAATTGAATTTTTGTTAGAAAATTTTTCAAACTATTTAAAACAAGATCTATACTCTTGATCTTGATTACAAGACTCCTATCATCATTTTTTAAAGAATATTCATTTTCGATCATTCATCATCATTTTTTAAAGAATATTCATTTTCGGTCATTCATTTTTGTTCACTTGATGGATAAAAAAACAATATCGAAAGTACGTGAAATTTGATTTCTAGATAGTTTAAATTGTTTAGATCATATTTAACGAGCCGATCGTCAATTTGGAAGTTCTATCATCGAAAACAAATCGGTAGTAAAACAGCTCGTTTACTACCTGTAGTATTCTAGTTCAACTCTCTCTCTCTCTCTCTCTCTCTCTCTCTCTCTCTCTCTCTCTCTCTATATATATATATATATATATATATATATATATATATATATATATATATATATATATATATATAACTAGGCTACTATACTATTAATAGCACCAATTCATTGGTGCTACCAAGTTTTTGGCCGTTGGATTGAAAAATATGCGGTTAGGATGATGTGGGCCCCCTAAGATTAAGTGGGTGGTTGGTTGAATAGTATGATCTAACGGGTGAAAATCATCAAAGGGGTGGATCTAACGGTGGACGTAGGTCCTGACAAGAAACTGATAGTGCCCAGACCTCTCCACAATGAGGAAGATAAGCCTCTCTATGCTGAGTGACTATGCTCTGCTCTCTCTCTCTCTCTCTATATATATATATATATATATATATATATATATATATATATATATATATATATATATATATATATATATATATTATATATAGAGTCCTATTATGGTGCTTGTAAAAGCACCAAGCACTTTGTGCTTGTGAAATTTTTACCGTTAGATCTACGACTTTATATCATTTTTATCAGTTAGATTATACTATTCAACTAACCACCCACTTAATCCAAGGGGGCCCACATCATCCTAACTGCACATCTAGTAATCCAAGGGCTAAAAACTTATAATCACAAATTACTCGATACTTTTAAAAGTATAGGAGCTCAATTTTATATTTATATATATATATATATATATATATATATATATATATATATATATATATATATATATATATATATATATATATATAAAATCGGGCTACTATACTTTTCTTTGTATAGAAAGCTTCGTGCTTATAAGTTGTTTTCGATGATGGAGCTTCCGTATCGATGATCAACTCCGGTAAATATGATCTAGAGTACTGGAAACTTCTAGAAAATAAATTTCGTAATTTTTTGAAATCATAATAAAGTACGTCCATCAAGTGGACATAAAATGAGCGGTTGAAATTGAACAACGTCCTCAAAATGGATGATCGGATCCTTCAATTTAAGATCGGAGTTATTGACCTTTTATCCAGGTAGTGAATAGAATTTTCTATAAAAAATTCAACCTATTCCGATTCTTTTACACCGTTAAACTAGCAAGTATCTCATACCGACCGTTAAAAATTGTCAATTTTGTGATTTTTTTGATCGTAAGGTAAATGATGTTGAAAAATTATGAAATTTGATTTCTAAAAGTTTTAAATAGTCTAGATAATGTTTAATGGTATGGATCGTCGATTTGGAAGCTCTATCATCGAAAACGACTTCTTATGAGTACGAGGGCGATCGTACTTACAAGAGTATAGTAGCCGGAATATATATATATATATATATATATATATAGTTTAATTTCATATAGGTCCCCACAAACATAGTGAATTAAAGATATTTCCCTGCAAAGTTTAACTTTCATAAGTTATCCCTACAAAAGTCCTACCGCATTCAGATATGTCCCTACCGTTAGTATTCTTCTTTCTTTTTCTCTTCCTCTCCGTCTTCTTCTTCTTCCTCTTCCATTTCTTCTTCCTCTTCTATTTCTTCGTCTTCCTCTTCTTCTCCATATCCTTCTTTTCCCCTTATTTTCTCCTCCTTCTTCTTCTTCGTTATCAATCGTGCTCGCGTAGGCCGTCGTCACGAGCGCTTCTGAATCGGTCGCACTTTCACCTTTCGCCTCGCTGCTGCGGGCCTCAACCATGTCCTCGTCGGCCACAGCTCCGACAAGCTCTACGCCATTGCCGAAGTCGTCCGCCGCCGCCGCCACTGCCGCACTCTCCTGCATCCCGAGAAGAAAGAGAAAGAGGAAAAAGGCAAAAATTGAGATGGTTTTTGGAGGGAGGGCAAAAATGTCATTTCACGAGCCTATCTATACTACTTATAAAAGCGTGAGTTTTGAATTTTTTCCTCTTTCCGAAAATGCCGGTCCCTATTAATATAATTCCAATCACATACTAATAATATCATTCATTCAACTTTAACGGAATAAATCACAGTCGTACAATTTTTATTTTATTTTTAAATTATCATAAAATATATTAATTCTTAGTCATTAAATCTAATCCAATGACTGACGAATTAAGTATTTGTCATTTTTTTTACCTAAATTGTAGTGACCTGGAGTATAGCAGCAAGGCTTGTCGACGGCTCTGGTGAGTGTCGAGAGAAGTCCGAGTCGTGTTGGCGCGAAATGGACGCCAAACGGACTCAGTGTGAATGCGAGAGCAGCTGGTATTATGAAAATCTGTGAAATAGCAGAATTTTCAGTGATGTATACCGGTACAAATAGTGAAATGTACCGGTACAAGCTTGATGGCTATACCGGTACAACCACCAGGGATGTACCGGTAGAGTGCCGCGCAGGACTTGCTCTCGGGTTGCCTATTTGTACCGGTACACTTGCCCGTGTATCGGTACACTTTGGTAGGTGAGAGGGCAAATCAGTAATTTTTCACATTGTTTGTATCACCCCTCACCCCAGCAGTATTACGTAGAGAGAGAGGCTGAGAGGAGTCCTTTTGCTGTTGTTCTTCTTCTCTCTCCCTCTAGCTTGGCCGGTTGGAGTAGAGGAGCTCGGTGGAGTGGAGCTTCGTCGACGTCGCGCTGCGGGGCCATTCGGACGTCGTGGTGCTGCGAGGAGGCGGGGCGAGTGTGGCATTTCGCTGGTTTTGACGCTGCGCCAATCCTAGAGGGGTTTTTGAGGTTACTTCAATTGCTGCAACCTCCAGCCAATTTCGAGCTTGGTGCTGTTCCTGCAGTTTTTCAGCGTCGACCGTCGGCATTTGGCTCGAGCTCGACGTAGGAGCGTTGGATTGCTGCGAGATTTGGTTCGTTGGATTCGGGACTTCGAGAGAAATCCACGAAGCCCAAGATTGCAGAATTTAGTTGAGGTTAACTTGGTCGAACTCAGGTTTTACTCTGCCGTTGTTGTACTTGGACAGAATTGAGCTGAAAATGGGATTTTGATGGATTTTAGTGGATTTTGATGTCCAGATTTTTGGAGGAGATTTTGCTGGTCCAGTGGTGTTTTCCGGCGGGGATTCGTTGTGTTCCGTGACCATCTTTGCTGCCGAGGATTAGCTCTCGAGGTGGGTTTTCATCAGACTTACTCCTAAGTAGTAGTTGGTCGATATGTATAATTTCGGCAACTGGATACTTAATTGTAGCTCAAATTCATCGATTATAGCATGTATAAAATTTGAATTGGGAGCATGATTAGTAATTAATTAAGTATACATGTTGGACTTAGACTTGACTTAGGAGAAAACTGCGAATTTAACCGTCATATGCATAAACTACCGGATTTAGCTCTAGGAGTCGTGCTTTGCTTGTATCATCATAATGTCAGCGCGATGGATACCCGGGTAGTTTAGTTTGCATTTATACTCGTGCTGGGATGCCGAGCTTATTTTTACCACAGAGTTTAGACTGTTTTGAGTGGTCGGGTGCCGTCGGAGTTGACGGTGGACCTAGATTTCAGTTGTGGTCTCAGATTATGCCGAGGGCACGTAGATTTGGTTGTTAGACCCTAGTTACTTGAGTTGGCTTGCTAGAGCCTAATTGAGCTCGACAAAGATACACTGCATACTCGGTTGAGTAACGCCCACGAGTGCCACTCCGGAGTTTGCGCCGTGCTTTCGCGTTGGCGTCGTGCGTGCAGGTTGGACTTGCTCTCCACTGAGTGTTAGTGTGGAGGTAGCTGTATAGTCGCAACCGGGCACGGGACGAGTGTGTTCACAGTCCCAGGGACGGGTATGATTAGAGTCCTCTTTCAGATTGGGTCTGGTATGACATTAGTCTATAGATATTGGTTTCTAAGCATGATTGTATAGCGGTATATAGCTGTAGATTGTTTCCAGCTTACCTTACTATTCCTGCTTATCCTGTAGACTTAGTGGGTGGACCGATGATGTTGAGGGCAGCACCCACTAAGGACTACTCATTTTTACAGTAGTTCTCACGCCCTTTTGTTCTACTATTGTTGCAGGGCCTTCTGTTTCGGCTGCTTCTCCTTCTGAGGCTGATCTAGGCAAGGGCGTCGCGAGCTAGAGCCCCACCCGACGAGTGCTGAGTTAGATGTAATAATCGACATTTTTGTCTTAATAAATAAACCCTTTTGTTAACGATATTATTGTGTGTAATTTAATTACAAAAGCACTCGTCAAATTTCAGGTCAAAATGTGCTAAAACGGAAAAGTTACGCGACCCGGAAAAACGACTTAAAGTGAATAGTAACTACGGATTTTCGGTGAATCGCGGAGTAGAGATGGGTCCAGATGCGTACCGAATTCCGAATATAGGACGTCAATAGCTCGTTTCGAACGGCTCGATTATTCTGAGTCCAATGGCGCTGACGGAATTGGATTCTGATACACGGATATCGAGAAAAGGGGGTTTGAAGGATTTGACCTAAATAATTAAATAAAGAGAGATTTTGGGAGAATGATAGAGGGGATAATTCTTCGCGAATCGGAGACCAAATCGATCGAGGTAAAATGCTAGATTCGATGTTCGCGACGTGCTGAACGCGCTGGCGTGATCCGATCGGAAATCCGACGGACGGATCTCCGAGAATCGCGAAAAGAACACAGAGGGGTTAAAATCGCAAAACGGCGAAATGCGAAAAGTCTCTATATTTTATGCGCCGAAATGCGACGTTTTGAGCGTAGAGGGTTCTATGTGCATGATTCTTGCACTGGTAGGGACTAGAGTGTAAATGGTGGGCTTTGGAGGGCTGATTTGCAAAATGGGCTCATAGTATATATTGTGGAATTAGGGTTTTCATGGGCCTAAACCCTAACCCTAGCCTTTCCACCGCCCCTCAGCCACCCAAAACGCCCCAGTGCCTCCCTGCCTCCCTCTGCGTGCACCCCGGCCATCCTCGGCGCCCGCCGCATTAGCCGGAAACCCCTCTCCTCCACCATCTTCTTCCTCCCCCTAAGCCGCACCACCATCATCTTGGGCCAGAGTCCTCGGGGAGGCAAGCTATCCTTGGAGAAGGGTTCCTCGGCCAAGATCAAGTCCGAGGCTTCCTCCTCCGGCCATCACCGCTGTCGCTGTGAGCCGCCGGAGCCGAGAAAAGCCGCCTGCGGCCATTGTTGCTCCACCAGGCCGAGCTCGGGAGAGGAGGAGATCCGCACGCCGTCATCGACTTTGGAGGGCTGGGTTGACCTCCCCCGACGTCGAGCAACTCTGTGCGCACGATCCCCGGGGTTCCCGTACGCCGCCGGCCGCCGCCGCCGCTCGGTTTTAGTGCAGACCGAGGGTGGTGGCCCTCGGTCTCCAGGCGTCGCCGCCGCCGCCGCCCAAAGAAGGGAGCACGGCCCTCCTCTCAACCTCTGGCGCAGATCCCTGGCCGTCCCGACCACCTCCGGCCGCCGCCGCGCCGCCGGGAAGCCCCCAACCCGGGAGCAAAGGAGTCTTTTGATCTCCTTCACCGCGCCTCCGGCCACCCTCCGCCGCCGACCGGTGGTTGCCCTAGACCTCCCCGACCGGCCGCACCCACCACTGGACCGCCGCCGCTTCGATCACGGCGGCCAGCCCTAGCTCTCGGTTAAGGTATGGCTTGAGTTTTGTTTAACAGCACCTAGTTCTAGGGTTAGGGCACTATTCTAGAGGCTCATGTGGGTCTTTTTGACCATGTGAGGTGAGCACGAGCATCGGAATTTCGTGATGAACGCGATGCTCACCTCCGTTCTGAATTTCGATGCCTCGTTTAGCGGGACGATAGTACTTTATGCGCTGTGCGCGATATTTTACAGAATTAATGTTGCTCGTGCGCGTGCGCCGAAGCCCGACAGTGCTCCGAAAGGTGAGCACGGTCTTCGGCACGTCGAAAACTTACAGCGAGTGCGATTTCAGGATTTATGGTGCACTGGTTTGCGTGCACGGCCCATAAAAGCCCTAAATCGCATGAAATAATGCGATTATATGCAACTACGAGGGCTTTTATGCAAATTTGGATTTTCTGGTCGCTGTAGACAGCATAGGGATACTGTGGGCAACCTCTGGACTGATTGTCCAAGGCCCCAAATAATTACAGAAAATCAGAAGTGATTTTCGGAGCGTTTTGCGGCGAAATTCGCCGACGGAACGTTATTTCGGTTCGGAATTCTTCCGACGACACTTAGTGATCATTTGCGACGTTGCTGAGCCTTATTGGCTGGTCACCCGCGTCGTTTCGATGGGTCGGAAACGACGGGTGAGCCCCATCGAAACGACGGGTGAGCGACGACGGGATTCCGGTACAGTTTTCGGGACTTCCGGATATTTTGGCAATCGGTTTTGGGAAACCGATTTCCGTGGGGTCTTGTGAGTTGTGATACTTGTGTTTGGGGGTTAGATTCTAACCCGGTGGACCTCTCATAGGTTCAGGTGTTCCGCAGTCGACAGATCAGCGCTACAGTTATACATGTGGGTATCTCGACTCGACGTCCGTTAAGTGGTGCAAGCTTGGTGATGATTCCTTCACCCCTTGCCTTTACTTGCTTATTTCATACTCATACATCGTATTACTCTTATTCTTATTCTGCTCAGTAGCTTCTTGGTTTGCACTACCTGTAGGAGTAGAGTAGTTTCTATCAGTTACATTCTTACTTGGGACCTGGTTGGTCAGTTTTCTTTCTCTACTCGGGACCTAGTTGGTCAGTTACTTTGCATACTTGGGACCTATTTGGTCAGTCACACTCAGTACTTGGTACCTGGTTGGTTCTGGTTACTTGACGACCTATGTGGTCGCTGGGCCCTCGGGGGCAGGATGGTCGGCTGATTGCCGATGGTTAATAATTGAGAATATTTGCATTTGATCGCCCGATACTCGTCGCACGTCATGAACACCAGCGGTCTGATCCACCGCAAGTGGGGTGTTCTTTTCCGGAAAAGTGGTTGCAGAGGTTCGACCCGTGAGCCCGGGAGCTTTATGCTGGGGTTAGATGCATGGTAGAGTAGTGGGGGCATTGGCTTGAGGTCTGCGGTACTACTGACTAAGAGGGTTTCTGCATGAGGTCCGTGGTACTGGCCGAGAGAGCATTGGTTCAGATTGGGTATTCTTGAGCTTCTATACCTGTTGACGCATACTTAAAGTAGCTGTTGTTTCATATCTGTATATCTCTCCCGTTTATTTGTTTATCATAGCTACTGTACTACTATTATCTTCTCTTGTGTCTATCTCCGCGAGGTATCCACTGGGAGGGGGAGACATGTCTACATATTCTCACCCCACGCCTTCTTTTCTGGTGACGTTGCAGGTCACAGCGGAACAGCAGGAGAGGAGCGTACCTAGATCGCGATCTAGCTCCGACCCGCGGTTTGCTTTCCCTTAGTACTTTCTGTTTACTTTGTTTACGACTTAGACTTATACTTTATGGTTCATGTTCTCTACTTTTAAACTGGATGTTTTAAGTTATCATGTGGTTTTGGGATTTAATATATGGCTTGGTTTATGAAAGAAAAGGTTTTCTACCTCTCGTGGTAGCGTTTTAAAAGGAAAAAGATTTCCTAGTGGGAAACAGTTTTAAAAAGGTTTTTATGTGGATTTTTGACTTAGAGTTTCAAAACCAGTTCCCGAGTAGGGAACCTTTCAACTGATAGATGTGAATTGTGAATGTAACCTGTGGTGAATGGTGTAAATGTGTATGATGTAAGTTACTTTCTTTACTGTACACATTATTGTGGTTGTATGTTGTGTAGACACTCTATGTACTTGTGCGATGCCGTGCAAATACAGGGGAGACTCTGTCCGTGTGAACAGTGGTCTCCCTGTATTTGTGGCAGGTCTGACATGCCTTTGGGGGTCAAGGTTTAAAAAAAAAAAAAAATTCCGCTGTTTTTATACTCTAAAATGACCCGGGGCGTGACATTAGAGGATCACCTGTAGATAGTAGTTTTTGTTCTTTTGGAGTTTATGTACATACAGATGTTGAACTCGCTGGAGCGAGTGTATATTTTGTTGTATTCGGATCCCATGTATGTATATAGAACTCGTTGTTGTTGATTCTACCTGTTCATGTATAGTTATTTCATCTCTAAACTACTGTTTTCAAAATGAATGTTTCTGTGTAGGAACCAGTTTTAAAAAAGTTTTCGAATGGTTTTCATGAATGAATGAATAGAGTTTAAAAAACAAAGCTTCCGGGTGGGGAGCACTTTTAAATAAGTTGTTTGTTGTATTGTGCATTGCATCATCCAGCGCCTAAGGAGTGTTTAGAGGCATGCATTATTTCTAAGGATTGCTAGCTGTATGGAAATGCATGGCATGATTTGGTTGTTGATTGATGAATGTAGTTTGTGGTTGAGATCCTGTTGTAACGTTGGTACGCCGTGCAAATACAAAAGAGACTCTGTTTGAGTGAACAGAGGAACTTTGTATTTGTGGCGGGTGTGTACGTCATGTGACATCTCTGCATACTTTGTCCCTGCAAAAGGCACGGCAGGGACATATCTGCATACTTTTGGACTTTTGCAGGGACATCTCACCTAGTTTCACTTTTGCAGGGATATTTCCGCAATTGACTATGTTTGCAGGGACCTGTATGTAAATAACCCTTCTTTTTATATATTGGATTATTTCTCTACATATTGTTCATGAAATATGAATATTGTAGAGAGAAGTAAAAGAGATGAAAATTTTATTTTGTTTAATATTTTTATCATCGGGTGTTGAAAGAGTTTTCGTCAACCTCCTTCATGATCGTGCTCGCAGGAGGAGGAATTCCGGTCGTACCTTGGGGTGTTGTTCCTGATTAATCCAGCACGTAAGGACGGGAATACGCCTTAGATTGTTGGAACAAATTCCGCACATAAATCTGATTGTGATTTAAAATCTAACTAAATCTTATTATGATAATAAATAAATCAAACTTACAGATGATCGCTAAATCCAAATAAATAATTTGATTGATCCGAAAGCGTGCGAGGCACATATAGCCTACATGCAATTTATTTATTTGCTACTGTTAAAAAAAAAAATTAACCGTAGCATTACTTTGTTTTGTACGGCTTATTAAAAAAAAAAAAAAGTTTTGCTACAGCAAAATCCTTTTTAGTGTAAGGATTTCTTTGTGCGTGTATACATACTATCTTTTGTTGAACCCTCTTTGGAAAAATAAATTGCTGGTGTAGGTTTCTTACAGTAAGATGTTATCTAATTGATATAAATTTTTTAAAATTATTTAGGCCATGTATTTGCTATTGAATCAAACCCCATCACACATGATTAATTTCATGATTTTAAATTTTAATGTGCCTCAAAACTATGGGGGGAGACTCATTTATCTGTTAGATTAATTTTCGGTATTATAATTATTTTCTTATTTTCACTTCCTGTGATTATAGTATTCAGTTTGTAAATAAATTTGGTGAACTTTAAAACTAGCAAACAAGTTAAGTTGAGATAAAAAATTTTTATTAGATATCTAACCTCTCATGATGATATTATTATTTGAGTTTTATCAGATCTAATAAGAATTTTGCAGAGTGTGTAGTGCTCTATGTAGTGGTTTAGGTTGAGCTGATAGCTCTTAATGGGATCCAAGGCGATAATTTTCGCGAGATGTGACTCTACACACATCCCTGGAGGAAACCACCTATATAAGAGTATCCGTATGTGGCCGCGGCTATGTGAATGGGCTATACATAGAAGCTCTTATGAAAAATCAAGGTACTGTGCATGGCAATTAACGCACAAACCCGCGACGGAGATTTCTGTACTGTGTGTGTGGTAGTTGAAGTCAGGGCCAAAGGAACGTAGTTCAAGACCTGGTTCACTCCGATTCCTTCTGATGAAAATTATTTACACCAAGTGAGGTTAAGTCTCTTAAAGACACCTTACCGATTGCATAGTATAAACAGCCGGTGATCTATTCATTTATTTTGTTTTTCGAGTTTAATTCCTATTTCGAAATTTTAAATTTTTGTGGGGGATTGTTGGAGAAAATTCAAAATCCCTTAATCATTATTATTACTACTCAATTTTCTTAATTACTATTGTTATTATTATTTTCATTTATTAATTCTTTAATTCTTATTTATTAGTATTCATTGTTATTTATTTTAATTAATGAGATGGATTAATTAGGTGGAAACAGTTTCCACTATTGGAATCCGTTGAGGAATCCAATGTCCAACCATTCTCTTTATATATTGGATTATTTCTCTACATATTGTTCATGAAATATGAATATTGTAGAGAGAAGTAAAAGAGATGAAAATTTTATTTTGTTTAATACTTTTATCATCGGGTGTTGAAAGAGTCTTCGTCAACCTCCTTTACGATCGTGCTCGCAGGAGGAGGAATTCCGGTCGTACCTTGGGGTGTTGTTCCCGGTTAATCCAGCACGTAAGGACGGGAATACATCTTAGGGCAGTGCCTCGCACGCTTCCGGATCAATAAAATTATTTATTTGGATTTAGCGATCATCTGTAAGTTTGATTTATTTATTATCATAATAAGATTTAGTTAGATTTTAAATCACAATCAGATTTATGTGCGGAATTTGTTCCAACATTCTATTGCTTGATTACCTATATGGTCGGTATACCCTAATGTGACGCCCCAACTTCCCAGGGGGTCACCCATCCTAGGACTACTCCCGTCCTAGCACGCTTAACTCTCTTAACCTCTTGGGCCTTGCCACCACCCAAAATGCTTAAGCCGGGTTAAGAGTTTTAGCCCTATTATATCTCATATATAGGACTATCTGGGGTCTCACAATCTCCCCACCTTTGTAATAACCGACATTTTCATCATAATAAATAAACACTTTTGGAGACGGTGAATGTGTGCGTAATTGTATTATAAGAGCACACGTCAAATTTCAGGCGAAACCGAGCTAAAACGGAAAAGTTACGCGACCCGTAAGATTCGACTTAAGTGAATAGTAACTCCGGATTTTCGAGAAATCGCGGAGTAAAGAAGGGTCCAGGAGCGTACCGGACTCCGAACATAGGCTTCCAATAGCTCGTTTCGAATGGCTCGACTATTCTGGAACCAATGCCACTGACGGAATTGGATTCTGAATCACGGTTGTCGATAAAAAGGGGTTCGAACGATTTTACTTAAAGACTTAGCAAATTGGAGGTTTATGGGAAAGAAGAGGAGAATGGATACTTCGCGAATCCGAGACCAATTCGAATGAAGTAAAAGGCTAGATTCAATGTCCTCGACGCGCTGAACGCGCTGGCGCGATCCGATCGTGAATCCGTCGGACGGATCTCCGGGAATCGCGAAAAGAATGCGAAGAGGTTAAAATCGCAAAATGGCAAAACGCGAAAAGTCTTTATATTTTATGCGTCGATTTGCGAGACTTTGGACGTAGAGGGTCCTTGGTGCAAGATTCATCCGCTGGCAGGGACTAGAGGTGAAATAGAGTGTGGTGGAGGGCTAAAATGCAAAAGTGCCCATGTGTATATAATGGTGTTTTAGGGTTTCCTTGACCTAACCCTAACCCTAGTGACCCTACACCTCCCACAGCGACCCAAACTGCCCTAGCCACCCTCTACCCATCTCCTCGCCACCCCGTGTGCGCGCCCCGCCTCCGGCGAGCAACTCCGCCGCCGGACCACCTCCTCCATCTTCTTCTTCCTCCCCTCGCCGCAACACCCACAAAGTTGGCCGAGAGTGTGAGGGAAGTCCGTAAACCTCTCGGATCTACTCCTCCGGCAAGGAGAAGGCGCGGGCTTGCAACTCCGCCGTCCCCGCCGTCACCGTGCATCGCCGAGCAAGAAAAGCCGCCGCGACCATTGTTGGTGCGGTGCGGCGAGCTCGGGGAAGAAGGAGATCCAAGCGCCTTCTTCCGGCTAAGGAGGGTTGCATCCTTCTTCCCCGGCCACGTGTAGTCTCCGCGCGCGCTTCCGCACCCCCGTACACCGCCGGCCACCGGCTGGAGCCCTCGCCGCCGCTCGGAGGAGGTGCAGACCGAGCTCGGTCATCTCCACTACGGAGCGGCGCCGCCGCCTAACGACGTGAGCACGACCTCCCCCTTGACCTCCTCCACCGGATCCACGCCGGCCCGAGGTCCCCCGGCCGCCGCGTCGTCGCCGGAGAACCCCCAACCCGAGAGCAAGTGGAAGGCTCGGATCGCCGCCGCCGTGCCACCGCCGCCGCCCGCCGCCGGCATCACCCTCCTCGGACCTCCCGGACCCGAGGCTCCCTCCTCCGACCGGAGCGCCGCCGTCCTATCGCCGACCGGCCATCCCTAGCTCCCTCTCACTCCGGTAAGCTTTATTTGGTTTCAGCACCTAAGTCTAGGGTTCGGATCACCTATCTGGAGATTCGGTGGGTCAAATGAACCTCGGGAGGTGAGCACGGTCAAGGATTTTCCGTGCTGAACGCGATGCTCACCTCCGTTTCGAGTTTCGATCCTCCGTTTAGCGGGACGATCGCAATGTACGCGCTTTGCGCGCTATTTACTGAATTTAGTGTCGCTTGTGCGCGCACTACGATGTCCGATTGTGCTCCAAAAGGCGAGCACGGTCTTCAGCATGTCGAAGACTTACAGAGTGCGATTTCAGAATTTATGGTGCACTGGTTTGCGTGCACGACCCATAATAGCCCTAAATCGCATGAAATAATGCGATTTCGTGTAACGTGAGGGACTTTTATGCAATTCGAATTTCGTGGTCGTTGTATACAGCGTAGGAATGTTGCGGGTAACCTCTGGGCTGATCGTCCAAGGTCCTAAATATTTACAGAAAATCAGAAGTGATTTTCGGAGCGTTTTTCGGCAAAATTCGCCGACGGAAATGTGTTTACGGTTCGGATTTCTTCCGACAACTCTTAGTGGTTATTTACGGTGTCGCTAAGCCTTGTTGGCTGGTCACCGGCGTCATTTCGAGGGTTTAGAAATGACGGGTGAGCGACGGTTGGTTCCGGTGTCGAAATAGACACATTCGGGAACCCGTATTCGTACAATTATCCGACGATAATTATATTGTAGTGTTATCTTGTGTTTCGCCAAAACATCCAATTAGGAGTGCTTTATGGCAGGGTGACTCGTGACACGAGTCGGTGCTTTCGGGACGGTTCGTGGGTCCGACGGAGTCCCGGTGTGGTTTACGGGACTTCCGGCGAGTTACGGTAATTGGTTTCGGAAAACCAATCTCCGTGGGATTAGTTTGTGGGATGTGGAGTCAGTACTTGTGTTGGTGGGTTAGACGCTAACCCAGTGGACCTTTTCGTAGGTCTGGTTTCTTCGTTTCCACAGACGACAGATCTGATCTTCTACAGTCGTACAGGTGGGTACTTCGATCCGACGTCCGTACAGTGGTACACGCTGGTGACGTTCCTTCCACCTTACTATTCATATCTTTTATCGTTGATATATCTTGCACCTTTGTGTTACAGTTTTACTCTACTCAGTGTTTCCATGCTTAGTACCATGTGTAGGAGTAGAGTAGTTTGCTTCTTGTCAGCCTATGACATCAGTGACCTGTTCGGTCAGTCTACTTCAGTATACTCAGTGACCTTGTTGTTCAGTTGGTCAGTTCTCGTGTTTCCTTTGTGTTTCCTTGAGTAGTATGCGCATACAGTTGAGAGGATGTTGACTTGTTACATCCTAGTTGACGATTGGTCTTCTTACGGTACTTTCGGTGACCTATTTGGTCGGCTTGTTTCGATTTTACGATGCTGACATGTTCGGTCGGTTTGTTTCAGTGCTTCTGTGACCTACGTGGTCGGCGAGTTTACTTAATGACCCAAAGGGGTCGATGTCCCTTTAGGGACGGGATTGTCAGCCAGTTGCTGACGTATGGTTTTTGAGCATAACAGCATCGATTGCCCAGGATTTGAGCGCAGTTCACGAACACGGGCGGTCTGATCCACCGTACCATGATGTGTTCTTTTCCGGAAAGGTGGTTGGACGAGCCAACCCGTGAGCCCATAGGCGACCATTGGTTGATATGGGTAGAATGCAGGTTTTGAGATACAGGGGGCATAGGCTTGAGGTCTGAGGACCAACAGAGCAGCAGGGCATAGGCTTGAGGTCTGAGGACCAACAGAGCAGCAGATTCCAGATTGGGTATTTTAATTTATCAGCTTTTCGATGCATACTTACGATGCCGTTGTTTCATATCTATATATCTCTCTCCATTTACTTGTTTATCATAGCTCTTTGTACTACCACTATTATCTCCTCTTGTGTCTATCTCCGCGAGGTATCCAGGGAGGGGAGACATGTTTACATGTTCTCACCCTCGCCTTCTTTTGCAGGTGACGTTACAGTTCATAGTGGGACAGCTGGTGAGGAGCGAGTCTAGTACGCGACATAGCTCCGTCCCTTCGTCGGTTATTTCTTTATCCTTACCTTGCATGGTTTAGACTTATTTATGGTTCAGTTCTGTTAATGCTTTTGGAAATGAGATATTTTAGTTGGTTTTGAAATGTAAAAAAAGGCTTTGGGTTTCATGTGGTAAAAAGGTTTTCTACCCCTCGTGGTAGTGTTTTCAAAGGAAAAAGGTTTCCGTGTGGGAAACAGGTTGTAAAAGGATTTCAAAAGGGATTTTATAACTTAGAGTTTCAAAACCAGATCCCGAGTAGGGAACATTTCAACTGATAGATGTGGATATGTGATTATATACTAGTGAATGCAACCTGTGGTGAATGGTGTAATTTGTGTATGGATGTAAGTTAAATTCTTTACATGTACACTTTGTTGTGGTTGTACGATTGTAAAAGACTCATTGTACTTGTGCGATGCCGTGCAAATACAGGGGAGACTCTGTCCGTGTGTACAGTGGTCTCTCTGTATTTGTGGCAGGTCTGTCATGTCCTTGGGGGTCAAGGTTTATAAAAAAAAAAAAAATTTCCGCTGTTTTTATACTCTAAAATGACCCGGGGCGTGACAACCTTTAAGCCCTGACGTCCTCGTCAGGCTCAGACTCACAAGTACCAGGCGATGTGAGACTCGTCTCGCTAGCCCGTCATGCAGACCCTGGCTCAGCCGAGACTCATCTCACACTTCCGGCTGGTAATTGGCTCTGATACCATCTGTGTGAGTTACGGGGAAGCCCCAAGGATCTATCTAGATTGTATTCGACACCTAGAGGGGGGTGAATAGGTGTACCGGCCAAAAATCACAAATAATCGATGCGTTAAAAGTAAATGCGAAAATTAAAAACACACCGAGATTTACGTGGGAAAACTCCAAACTCGGAGTAAAAAACCCACGGGACCAACACGCGAATAACAATCCACTAAGAGAAAGGATTACAAGGTGATTACCGACTCCACAGACTTAACCTCTCTTAACCTCCTATGAATCTCCGCGCACGCCGCCGCGTTGTCCACGTCCGAGTCCACGAACGCCACGTCCCGAATCCACGAAACGCCTCCACTTCGAATCCACGAAGCCTTGATCACGCCGAATCCACGACGCCCACTCGAATCCACGAGCCAACGATCCGAATCCACGAATCGCCTTCAATCGCGCCGAATCCACGACGCCTCACGCCGAATCCACGACGCCGTTCATGAGAAGCATCATGAGTATGGTGATCCTTCGCTTAGGAGTATCATAGAAAACCGAAGAAGAAAACTCCAAGCGAATTGTAGATCAAATCGACATATAGATATTCAATACGATATCTCGATTTGACCTAAAAGAGGCTATGAAGTAGAAAATGGATTTTAGATCAATTCCTAGCCTCTAGGGTTTCTCAAACATGTATATTCATGAAGCATATGAATTAATGGAACCCCCATCGCTTATTTATAGATTTAGAAGACTTAGAAGTAGACTAGGATTGTGAAAATCTAATTTTGGAAATAAATTAGAGATAGACTAGGATTTGAAAACTTGTTTAAAATCAATTAGAAAACATAGAGATAGACTAGGATTTGAAAACCTGTTTAAAATCAATTAGAAAACATAGAGATAGACTAGGATTTGAAAACCTCAATTTTGTCTAAATATTCAATTTAAAAATATTCTAAGTCTTCCAAACACTTTTAAATATTTATAAATCATCATCAATAATATTTGACCTTACCGAGCATTGTGCATTCATATTTTGAATATGCGAGTCTTCGATCTTCGTCTCTTCTTCTGTAAACCTTCAAGACTCCGAACTAACTTCACGAAATATGCCAACATAAAATCCGTAACAATCTCCCCCTTTGGCAATTTCGTGACAAAACCCAAAATTACATCACAACGCTCAACTCACAAAAAAAATGAAATTCATTGCCATCACCAAAACAATGAACTTCTCGCGTGAAAGATCCAAAGAAATACAAAATTACAATTTTTGAAACTCCTAAACAAACTCTATGACTTAGACGCAACTAGGAGTCTTGAAGAATTGATTTCCTGCAAAACAAATTTTCAACAAATATTCAAAAATATTTTATACCTCTTCACCCTCTTTGTTCTTTTCTCCAACTTCTCGTTGTTCAAAAATATTCTCTCCTTCCCTCTTCTTAATCTCATGATGTCTCCCCCTTCGTGTATGCGTCAAATACCAAATATCTTCTCCCTCTATACCTTGTTCTTCATTCTCCCCCTTTTTGTCAAAAATTGCCAAAAAGAAACACAAATAGAGAGAAAAACAAACTAGCAAAAAGAAAGTAGTCATGTCATACTTACAAATCTTGATACCAAAAATAAGCAAACTAGAAATAGTCCTAGGAGAGAAAAGATAAAATATAGATAATGAAGCTCAAAAAGGTAAAATCACTCCGTATCCTCCTTATCAAAAATTTTGCCTTGTTTTCTCAAAAATCCTTCAAAATTAGATTAATTTCATAAAAATTAAAAGTTGTACTCCAAAAATCATTATGATGAAGATAAAATATTAAGTGATTTCAAAAGACATCAAAACATCAAAATTTGATATTAAAAATAATCTAATGTTTTAAAGTCATCAAGATGCAAATTAATGAAAAATAATTTTTAGAAATTTGGCAAAATTGACACCAATTTGTCGCAATTCGTTCAAAATAGAGATTTAACTAATAAGGCACCGGGGGTGGCTCTTTGAGCATCTTTTTCAAACCATCACCTTATATCACCGAAAATTTTAAAATATTCATATATATTTTTTCAACCTTTTCGGTTTTTCATATAATTACCCATGTGGTAGCTTCACACACATACCGGACGACCGGGGTGGTAGCTCTTTCCTACATGTGGTGGTAGTTTTCACACTCCCTTTTAGGATGTAACTCTTTCCACATCTTTTAAACTTCGGAGTTTCTCCTCCTTTTTTTTTAAATATTCAAACTCCCCCTAAATTAGACAATCTCACAATAGAAAATAATTTTGACAAATCTTAGTCAATTAGCAAATATCCATCAATTATATTCAACATTCACTATCAAGATGAATTAATTACTAATAGATTAAAATTAATTTCAAAATTTTGATGAAAGTATGTAAGAAGAAATCATATATTAAATTATCTTCAAGATAATAAAAAGTGGAGTGAAACCGATAATTAATATGAATTTAATTCAATTTGAATTGACTTTAGATACCGGTTAAGACTCTTTTAAAAACCTTTAATCTCTCTAATTTAATGATTTTCAATCATCTCCTTTCTAAAAAATTTTCAATCAAATTAAAAACTCCCTAAAAACCTTTCCTTAAAAACGATTTTCAAAACAAATTTTAAAGATCAAACCTCGTCTAATCATGTAATGTAATGAAAGAAAAATATGCAATATGCACCAATCAAAACATTACATAAACAATAAAAACACACTAAGACGAAAAGTAAGGAAAGATATCACCTTTCCGGATCCAAACTTGTCGGATGTTTCGTTGGCTTTGCTTGTCGACGTTAGATTTGAGTTGCTTTGATTTTGAATCAACCGTTGGTCGTTTCGTTGTTTGAAGCTTCGGTTGATGTTGTCGTTGAGGCTTTGAATTAGAAATTCGGTTCCCTTGATGGTTCGGTTTTGAGATCCAATTCGGTTGTGGGTTCGGTCGAACTCGCCGTTGCTCCTTAGGAAACCGGTCCGAAAGAGGCACTCGACTCAAATTAATTTTCTTTTGATTCCGAGGGGAAAGCCGAGTAGTAGATGATGCCGATTGAGGTTTCGATGTTGCCGATCGATTTTTCTTATCCTTATTCGGGCAACACTTTTTGATGTGCCCTTTGATGCCGCATCGGTGACACACCTTTTCCTTCGAATTTGTTGAGATACTAGATGTTGACGTTCGATCCTTCTCAACATAGGTTCGTTCGTATCCGAGGCCCAACTTGTTCGTTTGACCTAACCCAAGCATATGATCCAATTTCTTCGATCCGGAAGAAAATTGTTGAATATCGGACTTGAGTTGATGAACTTCCTTGGTCAACTCTTTGTTGGATTTGTGCGATTCCTCAAATTGATGCTCTAAAAATTCAACTTTGTTCTTAGAGGATTTGATCGTTAAATCCGCTTCATCTAGCTTCTTTTGGAGGATCGAATTATCTTTCAATATTGCTTCCTTTTCCTCTTCGAAAGCTTTCGTCATTGTTTTCAAATTTTTGTTCTCCTCTTCAATGTCAAGTAGACGCTTCCTAAGCCTTTTGTTATGCTTCGCCATCTTTTTAGATTCGACGAGAAGTTGATGATACGCTTCCGCTAAATCTTCGTCGTTTGATTCATCCTCGCCGGAATCCGAGTCCACGTATTCTTCATTTGATGTTTTCAACGCAATCCCTGTACTTTTAGAGAAAGACTTGAAAGAAGATTGGTTAGTAGGAAAGATCATATCATAAGTTTGCAACAAATCTACTAACTCTTCGGCCATTAGATAGCAATATATCTAGATCCCGCTCTGATACCAATTGTGAGTTACGGGGAAGCCCCAAGGATCTATCTAGATTGTATTCGACACCTAGAGGGGGGTGAATAGGTGTACCGGCCAAAAATCACAAATAATCGATGCGTTAAAAGTAAATGCGAAAATTAAAAACACACCGAGATTTACGTGGGAAAACTCCAAACTCGGAGTAAAAAACCCACGGGACCAACACGCGAATAACAATCCACTAAGAGAAAGGATTACAAGGTGATTACCGACTCCACGGACTTAACCTCTCTTAACCTCCTATGAATCTCCGCGCACGCCGCCGCGTTGTCCACGTCCGAGTCCACGAACGCCACGTCCCGAATCCACGAAACGCCTCCACTTCGAATCCACGAAGCCTTGATCACGCCGAATCCACGACGCCCACTCGAATCCACGAGCCAACGATCCGAATCCACGAATCGCCTTCAATCGCGCCGAATCCACGACGCCTCACGCCGAATCCACGACGCCGTTCATGAGAAGCATCATGAGTATGGTGATCCTTCGCTTAGGAGTATCATAGAAAACCGAAGAAGAAAACTCCAAGCGAATTGTAGATCAAATCGACATATAGATATTCAATACGATATCTCGATTTGACCTAAAAGAGGCTATGAAGTAGAAAATGGATTTTAGATCAATTCCTAGCCTCTAGGGTTTCTCAAACATGTATATTCATGAAGCATATGAATTAATGGAACCCCCATCGCTTATTTATAGATTTAGAAGACTTAGAAGTAGACTAGGATTGTGAAAATCTAATTTTGGAAATAAATTAGAGATAGACTAGGATTTGAAAACTTGTTTAAAATCAATTAGAAAACATAGAGATAGACTAGGATTTGAAAACCTGTTTAAAATC